>JAJONS010055977.1:0-35323 GCA_029582315.1 Solanum tarnii x Solanum tuberosum
AAGCAGGTAATAGATTGTTGATTTAAGTAATAAGTAAGCAAGATTCAAACTTTAAGTTATCAATATAAGAGAGAAACTAGGGCATATGTGTTCCCCATAAGCTCTTAACGCAGTAATCCTAATATTAGTAATCATTTCCTAGTGATTTGCATGTAAAGTTGTTATAAAAATTAAACTAATACAAACTTCAACTGACATTACTACAAATCATATGAACTTTTCTTCGTTGAAAATACTAAAATCTTAAGAAATAGTAAAATGAGTAAAATAAAAGGTCAATCTTTATATAGTAATAACTATTTTGTAACATCTCACAAAATGAAATTGTCACGACCCAGACCGTCGTGATTGACACCCACACAAACCCTCCAGTGGGAGAACCATTACTACAACCCAAACTAACAAATTTTATGAAAACCAAGGCATTTAAAGATACTGAAACATGTTTAAATGCAGAAATTATATAGAGCTTCCATAAACTCCAAGGTTTAAACAAATAACTAACCAAACTAATGCGGAAATTCAACCACTAGAAGCTGAAAGTCAATGTACCAAAACTTTAACAAGATTCATAAGTCTAAATGAGAAAATCATCTAAAGAACTAGTCTAAGTCCGAATATGATGGACTAGAAAAAAAGAGAACTCAAGGCAGCCCGGAAGAACTAGATCACCCTTCAATTCAAATCGGCGATCATTGATCTTTTAAACGAGGTCTGTCAATAGCCACCGGAAGATGCCCTATACACAACAAAAATAAGAGCAAGTGTAGTATCAGTACACAACCACTGTGTACTGGTAGGATCACACGACTATCCCACTAGGTGTAACATACATTAGTCAATCCAACAATATAATCACATACACATATCAAACATATACAATATCATCAACATATAAGAACAATGAACAACTTCACGATTCTCATATATCACAATTATATCAATTTAGAGCAATATCAGTGATCATTAGATATTAAAGAACTCATCAAAAGTAGATACACAACCCAATT
Source organism: Solanum tarnii x Solanum tuberosum (assembly GCA_029582315.1). Taxonomy (NCBI): domain Eukaryota; kingdom Viridiplantae; phylum Streptophyta; class Magnoliopsida; order Solanales; family Solanaceae; genus Solanum; species Solanum tarnii x Solanum tuberosum. The sequence goes on from JAJONS010055977.1 coordinate 1,011, forward strand.
CAATAGCCATCTTACGGAACCCAATTCAATGGTCCTCTCATGGAACCTAAACCCAAACAGTTAGCATACCAGAACGTGGTATCCGATCCCATAATTATGTCATAACATGGCAAACGATCCCATAGTTATGTCGGAACGTGGTAACAGATCCCACAGTTATGCCTGAACATGGCAACCGATCCAAGATAATTATGCCGGAACGTGGCAGCCGATCTTATATTTATGTCGGAACGTGGAAACCGATCAAGTTAGTGTGTCGGATCGTGACACCCGCCCATTCAACAAACCACAATCACAATCACATTGTATATTCTCACAATCATACAACAAGAGGTGATTCATTGCATACAATTATTCAATTATCCTCATTTACAACAAGTGTGATCAATAATGCAACATTCGCTTACATACATGTATCATAATAAAGCAAGAACAAACATACATCACAAAATCATATAATCACAACCATCACCTACCTCAAAACAAGCTTGAAACCCTAAGAAACTTGATCCTTCCCTTTCCGGATTCGTTCCGCTTGTTCTTGGTGTACAAACATTCATAATAACACGGGAATCAACAACAATTGCTAATTACCAAAAACTATAACAATTCTATGAACCCTAGATTAAACCCATGATCCCAATTATCCAATTTAAGGTTGTTTCCACCATAGAATCTATAACAAAATCCTGCCCCATCAATATTAACCCATTCTATTACGTTTTACGGATCTAAAAATGGATTCAGGGAGTGAAAAGCTTACCTTTAGCGTCAAGAATGGTGAAAAACCAGTAAGAGTCGCCTTGGGTTCATTCCTTAGCTCTAAAAATAAAAAAGTGCATAATGAGGTCATTTAGGGGTAATAACTTTAATTCGCGTCGGGCCCACCACAGCGGTCACCACCCCGCCACAGTGGCCCAGCCAAAGTGGCATTCTCGAGAAGAGAGTTACTTCAAGAATTCCAAAAATCTCATTTCACAAGACACCTCTAATCCACGACGCCTAGTAAATACCCTTTACGCTAAGATCGATTTCGGGAGTTTTACTTGCCCGAATTCAATTTCGTAAAGTCATACGGATTCCTTAACGAGTTATCTAACTACTCATGTAATCAAAATCATAGATGATTCACCCTATTGTTACCAGATTTCCCTACACCTCAATGACTCCAATTTCATCCAAATCTGGACAAGGTTGGGAAATTCCAAGTTACTATGAAAAAGTTTATGGCCCCAATTCTTTCCCCATTGGCTTTTCCATAACAACGAAAATCAGGTTGTTACAATAGATACCAATTTACCCATCACTCGTCCTCGAGTGATCAACTAGGAAAGACTGGCTAAAGTAAGGGTAGAGTAGTATCTGAATCATCAAATTACTGGGGATACTTGTAACGCATGCCCTTCTTACCGAATCTCATTACCCCCTAAGGGTTTCACATCTCCAACCTCAAAACAACCAATTGAATACCTACACATCCTCCCTTACAATGCCTCAATGAAGTCATTTCATCACTCGAGTGATAAATATTGTTGTATGTAAACTTAAATAATCAACAAAATGATTCCCAACAACCATAAAAGTTGATCGTACACACGTCTGCCACATGTTATCAAGGATCTTAACACAAACATCAAGACAAATCCTTTCTTACACAACCATGATAAAGTCCTAAATCAAAACTCAACACAATTAGGGGTGAACCTGAACCAACCAACACACAATCATAATATCCAAAGAATCATAGTTCATATCAACATCTCCATCCCACAACATAAATTCTCATGAGCTTAACTTATAACAAATTTAATCTTTAGAAATCAGATACTCATCGAGGGATATGTCCAAACATACAACCCCTCCAACAAAACTATCAAAATGCTAGATTTAGTAATTGTATATTACCTCTTAAGAACAGTACAATTGGACCCAAAGATCTCCATATTCAACCACACATAATCGACACATGACCTCGACGACTAGAGAAAAATTATGATTTTTGGATAACCACAATTATGCAAGGTAGCTCTTCTATAAATTCTCATAAGCAAGGTGGTATATGTAGACCCACTAAACTACTTTAACAACTCCAAGACAACACCAATTATGTCATTCAAAATAACCAAATCTTCCCACTCAGCCAAGAGAACATCGTAGGATTTGGTACCCCTAATCCACCACTAGGGATCCACCCATAAAAGTGAAAACACACGAGAGCATAACTAATGAATCATTCTCACAATACTAATAACCCTCATAAACACTCCGACCATGTACCTTATTATAAACCAACACTTCTAAATGAAACCTTTCTTAGGTACTTTAACAATCAATAGTAGTAAACTTACAACTCAACCCAGGTGTAAGTCCTTTCGATTGCTCAATATCGGATACAATTGATCATTTCTCAACTTGCCAATTCATACCTTCACAAAATACATCACCACGAATGTAGACTCATAATGAAAAATCTAAATTGTAATTTTCACCATATAACACAATCCCTTTCTCTATCAACATAAGCTTGTACCTTGAAGACTTTTATGAATTCATGTATCTCCGTTTATCATTGATCACATCTTCATCGATCTTACCATATATTTCGCTAAAATTTCAATCATACTCATTACTAGACTCAAAAAAACAAAATCAAGAACTTGTCATCATACTCAAGATAATGTCCTCACACTCCGTTCTCAAGTCTTTTTCGATAGTTTTTGACCCATTTGATGGACTAGTGAGCTATTACCATAGCCACAACAAAACGAATGAAATCATGCGTTTCTGAATCCAATTATCTACCCCTCTAAAGATATATCTTTATCATTTGCAATCAAATAAAATATTCTTCCTCTCGCCTCTCTCTAAAGGATGTACTACATCCCACTATCTTTCTTCATCATGACTCTAGCTCTTTTAAATTCTATTCGAGTGGTGTCCCATCATCTCTTAAAACTTTCCATATAACCACGTTACTCACCAATTATTAGGAAACCACAACCTTAGGTACTCTCAAGTCGTAATTATTATACAAAATTTGCTTAATCAACAATCTCATTATATAGTTGCATCCATCACAATCCATCACTAACTCTTATTACCATTACGATCAATTAGCCCTGACTATCACTATGAAGTCAAACTTTTCATCAACATGACACCTAAAACTCATGTATACTAAATGGAACTTTCTTTATCCATAAGCTTGTCATTCCGATATTAAACTACTCTTTTATGGCTTAAGATAAAATCACTAGTCCACATACTGCCCTCCTTCTTCTTAACAAATAAGACAGGAGCACCCCACGGAGAAGCACTAGGACAGATAAAACTATTATTAAGAAGCCCTTGGATTTGAGATTTAAGGTCTCTCAACTCTGACACCACATGAATAGACTCAAAAGAGGGGGATTCGGCCTTAACATCCCGAATATGAGCCAATTACGTCAAACAATCCTGCCACACCAGTTTCCTACTTTGCACGAAAGATATGACCTTAGCTGACTTAGGCTTGTACCCCCTTCCCACTCTAAACTTTCCCTGCCCAGGATCTCTAGATTTACCAACTTAGTATTATAATTAAGCCCAGTATAATATGGGGACAACCAAGTTATGCCTAAGATTATATCAAGTCCGTCATATCTATCATAACCAAATCAACCCAAATCTGAAAATCCATAACTACAATAGGACAACACGATACACATGGGTGACTATGACTGACTCTTCAATTGGGGTAGAAACATGGATGGGGCATCAATTATATCAACAAACGACATCAAATCCCAAGGCAATTGAACTAATACGTACGAATAAGTAGAACCCAGATCATGCAAAACAATAGCCATTCGGACACAAACAAGAGCATCACTAGTGACCACTGCATCACACATCTCACACTCGATCTTGCCTGAAAAAGCATATAATTGAGCCCTATCGTCTTGACGGGCAACCTCATCGCCTGCCTTCACTATTCCTCTACCTGCATTACCATTTCCCCGACCTCCACAGCCTCACTGATTTACTTCGCATATGACTAGGTTCTCCACAATTTAACACACTTTACAATTTATATTCGATTGCGGAACAATGAATTAGATCGCGGGGGTTAGTTCGGGTAATATTCGGGGTCCATAATTACGACTAGGGGATAACAGGGGAGGTAGGTTGAGGTTCTGCCTTGCCTTATCCCGCACTGGCGCCTCGCTTTAGCAGGAAGAATCCCTCCCCAGCGGCCATAACGAAAACATAACCCCTGCCAATAATTTTTCTAGGGTTCTTTTCTTTTCTAAATTCCACAAAGGTTCTCAGCTTTACATAGCAATATTTGAATAATCCTCATAACTAGGATAATCATTGTTTACCCCCAGTCAATCGCACGATACACGAACCAATTCATTATTGTCAATTCAGCACCACAACCCACACATCGACAGGATACACCTAGACACTCCCACGATCCTAAGTCAAGATCTTCTTTTCATAACAAATTTCACGATACTCAAGTATTTACAAGTTGCACAACTTCAACGACCAGGCCAACATATTGTACATATCAAAGTTCAAACACACATTTATTGTGCACATAATGACCTCATCATGTTCAAGCAATTACAACTTTACATTCGCAGTTAATTCAGACAACCAGAAGCACGCATTCAAAGTTTCCAAGATACAATTTACAGATAAGTACAAATTCTTATTTAATTATGTCACTCCATGGATGTCCATTCCTGATCATCCATGCATTCACACCGCCCCTAGGGCCAGATACCAATTGGAACCTTTACAGTTTCCAATTTGCTTTGCTTATGGCCCCTCAGTCGTGACCACGACGTTTAGTTCACTTCATTAAGATACCAATTGGAATCAGGAGATACCAATTGGACTCTAATCATACCACAAGCGACAGTAGTAGCTAGCGAGCCCCTCAAAACTGTTAATTTCAATCATAGAACTTGGTCGAACTCAATTCTTAACCGCCTCAATTTTAATTGATGGTAACCATACCTTGAATCAATCTTTAGAGAAAATCGATGCACTTTGCAATAGATCAAAGAAGTTATTTATCCGAGGCAATGGATACTTGCTCTGATGGTGACCTTATTCAACTATCGGTAGTCTATACACATACTCTCTTGCTAGTGATTGTGTTACCGTTGTTATTGCTCTAGCTCAGACCATAGAGTGAAGGAGGAATGACATCAATTTGTATCAACCAGATACCAACTGGATTCAAGTCATAGTATGAAGGAGTAGAAAGAAGTGAGGTTTTCCTAAAGTCCTATAGCCTCTCGAAGAAAAGTACGGACATTTTCATACCATTCCGTAAGACTCTACTAGACTCATTTTGGCACAATGAGATCAATGAACCTAGGGCACTAATACAAACTTTGTCATGACCCAGACCATCGTGATTGGCAGCCACACAAATCCTCCAGTGGGAGAACCATTACTACAACCCAAACTAACAAATTTTATGAAAACCAAGGCATTTAAAGGTACGGAACCAGATTTAAATTCATAAATTATATAGAGTTTCCATAAACTCCAAGGTTTAAACAAATAACTAACCAAACTAATGCGGAAATTCAACCACTAGAAGCTGAAAGTCAATGTACCAAAACTCTAACAAGATTCATAAGTCTAAATGAGAAAATCATCTAAAGAACTAGTCTATGTCCTGATATGATGGACTAGACAAAAAGACAACTCAAGGCAGCCCGAAAGAACTGGCTCACCCTTGAATTCAAATCGGCGATCACTGATATTCTAAACGAGGTCTATCAATAGCCGTCAGAAGATGCCCTGTAATTAACAAAAATAAGAGCAAGCGCAATATCACTACACAATCACTGTGTACTGTAGGATCACGTGGCTATCCCACTAAGTGTAACATACATTAGTCAATACAATAATATAATCACATGCACATATCGAACTTATACAATATCATCAACATATGCGAACAATGAACAACTTCACAATTCTCACATATCACAGTTATAATTTAGAGCAACATACCGTCTTCCAATATTAATCATCATTAGATATGAATGAACTCATCACAAGTAGATACACAACACAATTCAATGGTCCTCTCATGGAACCCAATTCAATGGTCCTCTCATGAAACTCAAATCCAAACAGTTAGCATATCGAAACGTGGTAATCGATCCCATAATTATGTCAGAACGTCGCAACCGATCCCATAGTTATGCCGGAACGTGGCAACCTATCCATGTTAGTTACACCAGAACGTGGCAGCCGATCCCATATTTATGTCGAAACGTGGCAACCGATCAAGTTAGTGTGTCGGATCGTGACACCTGCACATTCAACAAACCATAATCACAATCACAATCACAATGTATATTCTCACAATCATACAACAAAAAGAGATTCATGGCATACAATTATTCAATTATCCTCATTTACAACAAGTGTGATAAATAATGAAACATCCACATACATACATGTATCATAATGACGTAAGAACAAACATACATCACACAATCATAGAATCACAACCATCACCTACCTCGAAATAATCTTGAAACTCTAAGAAAGTTGATCTTTTCCTTTCCGGATTCGTTCCGCTTGTTCTTGGTGTACAAATTACCATAATAACACGGGAATCAACAACAATCGCTAATTACCTGAAACTATAACAATCTATGAACCCTAGATCAAACCCATGGTCCCAATTATCCAATTTAGGGTTGTTTCCACCATAGAATCTATAAAAAAAATCCTCCCCCATCAGTATTCACCCATTCTATTATGTTCTACGAATCGAAAAATGGATTCGGGGATTGAAAAGCTTAACTTTAGCCTCAAGAATGGTAAAAAATGAGTAGGAGTGGCCTGGGGTTCGTTCCTTAGCTCTTAGAATCAGAAAATGCATAATGAGGTCTTTTAGGGGTTTAGTAACGACTTTATTTCACGTCGGGCCCGCCACAGCAGCCGCGCTAAAGATGCAAAATCTAGCGCCAAATGCGGCATTCTCGATATAGAGAATTATTTCAAGAATTCCAAAATTCCCATTTCACAACACACCTCTAACCCACAATGCTCAGTAAATACCCTTTATTCTAAGATCGATTTCGGGAGTTTACTCACCCAAATTCAATTCCGTAAAGTCATACGAATTCCTTAACGAGTTATCTGACTACTCATGTAATCAAAATCATAAATGATTCACCCAATTGTTACCAAATTTCCCTACACCTCAATGACTCTGATTTCGTCCAAATCTGGACAAGGTTGAGAAATTCCAAGTGACTACGAAAAAGTTTATGGCCCCAATTCTTTCCCCATTGGCTTTTTCATAACGACAGAAATAAGGTCGTTACAAAAATAACTACGAAAGGTTTAAAAGTTGGGGAAAGAATCATTTTTTGAAAGTATATGACAATCTAGAAAATTGTGAAGTATGTTACTTGAGTTTTTGGTCAACTTAAAACGGAAATAACTCCTAGATTAGGATGGTATATGTGTATTTCCAGATACGGTTGGATAGCTCTTGGAATAAGCTTTCCAACGCCGCTGAGGTTACGTGATTCTGAGTTCGTATGAGTAAGTTTTTACCCTTTGGAAGTTGGGTTGTTTGAATAAGGAAAGTCTAATCCGAACTTTGGAAGGGTAATTTAGTCTTTTTCTTAGATAATTATTTTAATTCATTTTTTGGAGTTAATTTGGGTAAAATCAGATTTTAGCCAGTTTAGAAATATTGAAGTTTCACGATAGGGCTTGGAGAAAAGAGAAATGAGGAGAAGGGAGAAGAGAAATCAAGATTCGCCTACATCGTCGAGTTTAACTTGTGGATTTCATCAAGGGGTGATCCCTACGAGGTATGTTAGAATTTCATAGCGTTGGGTTCGTTCACCTACGCGCCAAACATATTTAATTCAGCGAAATTCATCCTAAAAGAGTTTGAAAGTTCCTGTTGTTGATGTGTATTCTTGAAAGTGAATGTCGTTCTTGAATTAGGCTGAACTGAGGAGTTTCTGAGACCTTTACGTTGAGTTTTAGAGTTGTTTTGAATTAGGTTCTTGAGTACATTTGTTGGGTATCGAAATCTAAAATGAATTTTAGAACAATAGTCGAATTTAGGAGAATTAGGGATGGAAAATGAAGAGGGAAAAAGTCGAGCTGGATTTTGCACGCCAAGTCCGCGTCGTAGACTTGCTCCCCTAGTGAACAAATATTAGCTCCGCATCACAGTTAGGACACGGACTCCTCTGTCTCAAAATTAATTTTTGCGATCAGATATTTAAATGAAACTTAGCGTCGCGGACTTGTTCTAACATGGTGATTTTTTTTATCTTTTCTCATGTTTAGCTATCTACAAACACAACTAAACATCATGAGATCTTTCCTATCACAAATCACGATCCTTGAATCCATAATTCAATTGAAGGAAAGCTAAGAGCCAAGTTTAGAAGTCAAGAAGCAAGTCAAGAGAAGTTCATTAAAGTTTTTCACAAACGTTTTAACTTTGTTCTGAGACTTAAGTTTTAAGTTAAACAAAAAGTAAAGAGTTGAGTTCATTTCTCCAAAAGTTAGAAGGGAACTAAGTATTCCCAAGAGTTTAAAATTTTTCACATTTGAACAAGAAAGGGAACATCGATTCCAAGAGATCTTTTAAGCTAAGTTTTGAGTAATTATCTCAAACCAAAGAAAGAAGTTTATTTTTAAAACATATGAGCTAAGTATATTTTGGGAGTAATATTGAGCATCGATATGGGGATGCGAGTTCATATTAACCAAAGTCTCCAGAAACCATGTTGCCATAATAGGTAGTAAAGGATCATACTTTTTAGATGACTCCTTAAGATGCATTTAGCATAGATTAGTGGATCCACTTAGTTAAGGCGTTTTATATAACGACAAAGTATAGGACAGTTCTGGCAGCGTGGGCAAGACGATGTATCACGACTTAGGGACATAGTGGTGGTTATCGGTTAGAGAAACTCTCACAAAAACTATATTACTTTATTATATGAGTAAATTTGAGTTTGTTATTACCTTTTCTTTAACGAACTAAGTTGCTTTTATTCTTTTATAAAAAATTTCATATATTGCATGTGTTTCATTGCTTTGTTATGAGTTAAGTTATTCATGTGTTGAGAAGAGCCAAGGTAAGTGTTTCTTTCAAAATCTTATCAAGCCTACGTTATGTTTAACATTCCAACTCGCATACTCGTACATTGAATGTACTGATTCCAGTTGGCTTGCATTGTATTTGTCACAACCCGATTTCTCAAGTCATGATGGCACCTAGTATAACCCACCAGTAGGTAAGCCAACCCGTAACCCGGAACAACAAGTATTGGGTCTGAGGGTAGAAACTAAACAAGAGTAGGCAAATGACAATATAAACAGGCAGAAGCAAACCGAAACATATATACAAATAAAGATCCCTCCCAGAACCTGGAAGTCACTAGTACAGAGCTACTACAAAATGAGTACAAGTCCCAAAAGTGTAAAACAGAGATTGAACTATCTCGAAAGGTAAAAGACAAGTCTATATATACAGATAGAGACTAAAATAGTACAATGATGCAGATGCAGGTAACCAGGATCAGCATCCAGCGCCTCGTTGATCCAGTTGAGCACTAAGAGTCAGTTGGTGAGCCTCCTTGCATTCCGGAGGACTACTTTTACTTTGCTTTTAGTATTTCATTGTTAGGATGATTGGGAGGTCTTGTCCCGATATCCCTCTTTGTTTTAGAGGCTTCATAAATTGTCAGACAGCTAGTAGTTCAGTTGTCTTTACATTATCATTTCATACGTTAAGAATTGAGTTGCCATTTTGGCCAAGTTCAATGCTTGATTATTTAAGCATTGTCAGTATTTTATTATTCAAGTGAGTATAGTGCTATTGATTCTTATAAATATGCATAGAGTCTTCCGCTGAGTAAGTAACCCAGGACAAAGGTTCGCTTGGGGCCAGTAATGGTTCTCGAGTGCTAGCCACGTCCGGGGTGTAAGCCCGGGGCCAGACAAACCTTGTATCAGAGCCCAGAGTTTGAAAGTCATAGGGAGTCTATGAAGCCGTGTATGTAGATTCTTGGTTATCAGTGTGAAGCATGCCACATCTACAATTAGGAGGCTGCGACACTTAGGAAAATTTTTTCACTTCTTTCACACTTATTTCATGCGTTAGAGTTTGATCTCTAAAAAGTTTATTTCTAATTCGTGCTTGCACATGTTTTTCAGTTAATCATGCCTCCATGAAGAGCTGTAAGAGGACATCCTGGTAGGTGTAATGTTTAGGAGAAAGGGGTACCCAATGCATCTAAAGTGCAACCCCAAGGAGAAGTCACCAATGCAGAATTCAGAGATGCAATCAGGATGCTAGGTCAAGTTGTGACTAATAAGGTTAGGCAACAGAGAGGAGCTAGATAGGAAGTGACTGATACTTTGACGATGCGAGAGTTCTTGAGGATGAATCCTCCAAGTTTCATGGGTTCCACCACTACTGAGGATCTAGAAAGTTTTGTTGAGGAGCTGAAGAAGATATTTGAGGTTATGCATGTTGTCGATACTGAACGAGTTGAACTAGCTGCATATCAACTGAAGAATGTTGCTAGGACTTGGTTTGACCAGTGGAAAGGGGGGCAGAGTTGAGGATGCACCACCTGCGAGTTGGGCATGTTTTGAGGAGGCCTTCTTGGGGCTTTTCTTCCCCCGAGAACTGAAAGAGGCTAAGGTTATAGAATTTCTTACCCTTAAGTAGGATTCCTTGAGTGTTCATGAGTATGGGTTGAAGTTCACCCAACTATCCCATTATGCTCCATATATGGTTGTCGATATGAGGAGTAAAATGAGTCTGTTTGTTGTTGGGTTGTCCCATCTATCAAGCAAGAAGGGTAGGGTAGTGATGCTAATTGAGGACATGGATATATCAAGGTTGATGGTCTATGTGCAGCAGGTTGAGGAAGAGGAGCTGAGGGATAGGGAGGAATTCAGAAATAAGAAAGCTAAGACAGGTAATGAGTTCGGGCAGCAGAAAAGTAATGTGAACCATTCGTCCTTTCAGAAAAAGCAAAAGGGACTTGCTCCATCATATGCTAGTGCACCTGCACCCAGAAACAAAGGTGAATATAATGAGAATTTGCAGAACTTTAGAGCTAGACCTGCGCAGTCTCAAGGTAGTGTGGCACAAAGAGCTAACTAGGTTCCTGCATGTGCTAGGTGTGGTAGAAACCACCCAGGTAAGTGTCGTGATGGCCAGTTAGGTTGTTTCAAGTGTGGGCAAGAGGATCACTTCATGAAAGAGTGCCCTAAGAACATGCAAGGTAGTGGAAATCAAGCAATAGTGCCCAATCTTCATCAGTTGCTCCACCAGACAGGGTTGCACCTAGAGGAGCTACTTCCTGTACTGGCGGAAGAGCAAACTGCCTCTATGCAATCACTAGTTATCATGTGCAGGAGAACTCTCTAGATGTTGTCACTGGTATGATCAAAGTCTTTACTGTTGATGTTTATGCCTTGCTAGACCCAAGATCAACTTTATCTTTTGTAATCCCTTATGTTGCAAATAAGTTTGATGTTATTCCTGAGAAACTCTATGAACCCTTTTATGTTTCTACACCTATTGGGAGTCTATTCTAGATGAGCGAGTTTATCCTGATTGTGTCATTTCCATCAATCACGAAGACAACATGGCTAATTTAATTGAGTTAGCCATGGTAGATTTTGATGTCATTCTAGGTATGGACTGACTTCAGGCCTATTATGCCTCTATTGATTGTAGAACTTGAGTTGTCAAGTTCCAAATTCCTAATGAGCCCGTCTTAGAGTGGAAAAGTAGTTCAGTAGTGCCTAAGGGTCATTTCATTTCTTACCTTAAGGCAAGAAAGTTGGTTTCTAAGGGTTGTCTCTATCACTTGGTCCGAGTTAATGACTCTAGTGTTGAGATACCTTCCATTCAGTCAGTCCCTATAGTAAGAGAGTTTCCAAAAGTCTTTTCAGATGATCTACCCGTAGTTCCTCCTGAGAGAGTAATAGACTTCAGCATAGACATTCTTTGAGATACACGTTCTATCTCTATTCCGCCATATAGAATGGCTCCAACAGAATTGAAAGAGCCTAAAGAACAGTTGAAAGATCTCCTTGATAAGGGTTTTATTCGACCAAGTGTCTCACCTTGGGGCGCTCCAGTCTTATTTGTGAGAAAGAAAGATGGTTCCCTTAGGATGTGTATAGATTATCGTTAGTTGAACAAGGTTACCATCCAGAATAAGTATGCTCTTCCGAGAATTGATTATCTTTTCAATCAGCTTTAGGGTGCTTCTTGTTTTTCTAAGATAGACCTCAGATCTGGCTACCATCAGTTGAGAGTAAGGGAATATGATATTCCAAAGATAACATTCAAGACCTGTTATGGCCATTATGAATTTCTGGTCATGTCATTTGGTTTGACCAATGCACCTGCAGCGTTCATGGACCCTATGAATAGAATTTTCAAACCTTATTTAGATATGTTTGTTATCGTCTTCATTGATGACATACTAATCTATTCAAGGAATGAAGAAGATCATGCTAGCCACCTCAAAATAGTTTGTAAGACTTTGAAGGATAAGGAATTACATGCTAACTTATCTAAATGTGAGTTTTTTCTTGAGTCTGTGGCGTTCTTGGGCCACATAGTTTTCGGTGATGGAATTACAGTTGATACCCAAAAGATAGAGGCAGTGCAAAATTGGGCTAAACCCACATCTTCAACTGATATTAGGAGTTTCTTGGGTTTGGTTGGCTATTATAGAAGGTTCATCGAAGGGTTTTCATCTATTTCGTCTCCTTTGACCAAGTTGAGTCAGAAAACAGTAAAGTTTCAATGGTCTGAAGCGTGTGAGAAAAGCTTTCAGGAATTGAAAAAGAGGTTCACTACTGCCCCAATATTGACCTTACCAGAGGGTACGCAAGGCTTTATTGTCTATTGTGATGCGTCTAGAGTTAGTTTGGGTTGTGTGTTAATACAGAATGACAAAGTTATAGCATATGCCTCAGGACAGTTGAAAGTTCATGAGAAAAATTACCAAACCAATGACTTAGAGTTGGCTGTTGTAGTATTTTCTTTGAAGATATGGCATCATTATTTGTATGGTGTTCATGTTGATTTATTCACTGATCACAAGAGTCTTCAGTATATATTCACTCAAAAAGAACTTAATCTCAGACAAATGAGGTGGTTAGAATTCTTAAGAATTATGACATGAGTATTCTTTACCACCCATGTATGGCTAATGTTGTTGTTGATGCTTTAAGCAGGTTGTCTATGGATAGTACCGCCCATGTTGAGGAAGAAAAGAGAGAGTTAGCGAAAGATGTGCATAGATTTGAACGCTTAGGAGTCCCACTAATGGATTCCACAGAAGACGAAGTATTGGTGATGAATGGGGCTGAACCATCATTAGTGTCAGAAGTAAAAGAGAAGTAAGACCAAGATCCTATTTTGCTTGAATTGAAGGCAAATGTTCATAAGCAAAAAATAATGGCTTCTGAACAAGGGGGAGATGGTGTGTTGAGGTATCAAGGCAGATTGTGTGTAACAAGGGTGGATGGACTCCAAGAGAGGATCATGGAGGAAGCTCATAGCTCTAGATATTCAATTCATCTAGGTTCCACAAAGATGTATCACGACTTGAGAGAAGTCTATTGGTCGAGTAGTATGAAGAAGGGCATTGCAGAATTTGTTGCTAAGTGCCCGAATTGCCAACAAGTTAAAGTAGAGCACCAAAGGCCCGGTGGTTTAGCTCAGAATATAAAACTTCCGGAATGGAAGTGGGAGATGATGAATATGGACTTCATCACGGGTTTACCAAGGTCTCACAGGCAGCATGATTCTATTTGGTTATTGTCGATAGAATGAAAAAATCAGGACATTTTTTGCCAGTAAAGACTACCCATTCGGCAGAAGAGTATGCTAAATTGTATCTTCAAGAGGTGGTAAAACTTCATGGGGTTTCGGTCTCCATTATTTCAGACAGAGGTGCGCAATTTACTGTACAGTTTTGGAAGTCATTCAAAAAAGGTTTGGGTTCAAAGGTGAACTTAAGTACTGCATTTCATACTCAGACAGATAGGCAAGCAGAGCGCACTATGCAAACCTTGGAGGATATGTTGAGGGCTTGTGTGATTGATTTCAAAGGTAATTGGGATGATCACCTACCTCTCATCGAGTTTGCTTACAATGATAGTTACCACCCCAGCATCCAGATGTCTCCATATGAAGCTCTTTATGGGAGAAGATGTAGATATCCTATTGGATGCTTTGAAGTTGGTGAAGGGGGGTTGATAGGACTAGATTTAGCTCATCAATCTATGGAGAAGGTGAAGGCTATTCAAGAGAGGTTTAAAACCGTGTAGAGTCATTAGAAATCCTGCACTGATGTTAGGAGAAGAGAGTTAAAGTTTTAAGTGGATGATTGGGTGTATTTAAAAGTTTCACCCATGAAGGGCGTTATGAGATTTGGTAAGAAGGGGAAGCTTAGTCCCCGGTATATTGGACCTTATCGAATAGCCAAGAGGATTGGCAAAATAGCTTATGAGTTAGAGCTACCATAAGAGTTAGAAGCGGTTCATCCGGTATTTCACGTCTCCATGTTGAAGAAGTGCATGGGAGATCCTTCATTGGTCATACCTACTAAATAAATTGGGATCAAGGATAGCTTATCTTATGAGGAGATTCATGTTCAGATTCTAGATCGCCAAGTTCGCAAGTTGAGAACTAAGGAACTAGCATCAGTCAAAGTCCTTTGGAGGAACCAATTTGTTGAGGAAGCAACTTGGGAAGCTGAGGAGGATATGAAAAAGAGATATCCACATATCTTCCAATCCGGGGAAGTTCCAAATCAAGGTACTAATCCTTTTCTTGGCATTTTACTTATAAATTGGCATGTTGTGTTCGCTTTGCTTGTTGGGTGTTTGAAATGTAGGGTTGATATTACACCCTTAGCCTAGTAAGAGTAATCTTATTCAAGGACGAATGTTCCCAAGGGGGAGATATTGTAACATCTCGCAAGATGAAATAGCTAGGAAAGAGTTAAGAGTTGGGGAAAGAATCATTTTTGTAAAGTATATGAAAATCTAGAAAATTGTGAAGTATGTTAGTTGAGTTTTTAGTCAATTTAAAACGGCCATAACTCCTATATCAGGATGATTTAGGTGTATTTTTAGATATGGTTGGAAAGCTCTTGGAATAACCTTTCCAACGCCACTGAGTTTGCGCGATTCCAAGTTTGCATGAGTGAGTTATGTCCTTTGGAAGTTGGGCTGTTTGAATAAGGAAAGTCTAATCCGGACATTGGAAGGGTGTAATTTAGTATTTTCCTTACCTAATTATTCTAATTCATTTTTAGGAGTTAATTGGGGTAAAATCAGATTTTAGCCAGTTTAGAAAAGTTGAAGTTTCACGCTAGGGCTTGGAGAAAGGAGAAAAGAGGAGAAGGGAGAAGAGAAATCAAGATTCGGCAAGATTGTCGAGTTTAACTTGTGTATTTTGTCAAGGGGTGATCCCTACGAGGTATGTGAGACTTTCATAACATTGGGTTCATTCACCCACGTGCCAAACATGTTTAATTCAGCAAAATTTATCCTAAAAGAGTTTGAAAGTTGATGTTCTTGATGTTTATTCTTGAAATTGAATGTTGTTCTTGAATTGGGCTGAATTGAAGAGTTTCTAAGACCTTTACGTTGAGTGTAGAGTTGTTTTGAGTTAGGTTCTTCAGTAAATATTCTGGGTATCGGAATCTAAAATGAATATGACAACAATAATTGAGTTTAGGCGAATTAGGGCTGAAAATCAAAGAGGGAAAAAGTCGAGCGGGTTTTGGCACACAAGTCCGCGTCGGGGACTTGCTCCCCTCGTGAAAAAAAAATCAGCTCCGCATCACGGTTAGGACGTGGACTGCTCTGTCTCAAAATTAATTTACGTGATCAGATATTTTGATCTTTTCTCATGTTTAGCTATCTAGAAACACTCCTAAACATCATCAGATCTTTCCTATCACAAATAACGATCCTTGAATGCATAATTCAATTGAAGGAAAGCTAAGAGTCAAGTTTAGAAGTCAAGAAGCAAGTCAAGAAAAGTTCATTAAAGTTTTTCAAAATTCTTTCACAAACGTTTTAACTTTGTTCTAAGACTTAAGTTTTAAGTTAAGCAATGAGTAAAGAGTTGAGTTAATTTCTCCAAATGTTATAAGGGAACTAAGTATTCCCAAGAGTGTAAAATATTTTCACATTTGAACAAGAAAGGGAACATCGATTCCAGTAGAGCTTTTAAGCTAAGTTTTGAGTAATTATCTCAAACCAAAGAAAGAAGTTTGTTTTAAAAACATATGAGCTAAGTATATTTTGGGAGTAGCATTGAGCACGATATGGGGATGCGAGTTTATATTAACTTAAGTCTCCATAAACGATGTAGCCATCATGGGTAGTAAAGGATCATACTTTTTATATTACTCCTTAAGATGCTTTTAGCATAGATTAGTGGATCCATTTAGTTAAGGCGTTCTATATGACGACAGAGTATTGGAAATTTCTGGTAGCTTGGACAAGCCGATCTATCACCACTTAGGCTCATAGTGGTGGTTGTTGGTTAGAGAAAACTCCCACAGAAACTATATTTCTTTATTATATGAGTAAAGTTGAGTTTGTTATTGCATTTTCTTTAACGAACTAAGTTGCTTTTACTATTTTATAAAGTTTTTCATTGCTTTGTTATAAGTTAAGTTATTCATGAGTTGAGAAGAACCAAGGTAAGTGTTTCTTTCAGAATCTTTTCAAGCCTATGTTATGTTTAGCATTCCAACACGCATACTCGTACAATCAATGTACTGATGCTAGTTATCTTGCATCATATTATGATGCAGACGCAGGTAGCCAAAATCAGCATCCAGCTGAGCACTCAGAGTCAGTTGGTGAGCCTCCTTGCAATCCGGAGGACTACTTTTACTTTGCTTTCAGTATTTCATTGTTAGGATGATCGGGGGTCTTGTCCCGACATCCCTTTTTGTTTTAGAGGCTTCATAGAGAGTCAGACAGTTAATAGTTCAGTTGTCTTTACATTATCATTTCATATATTAAAACTTGAGTTGCCATTTTGGCTAAGTGGAATGTTTGATTTTTTAAGCATTCTTAGTATTCTAGTATTCAAGTGAGTATAGTGTTATTGATTATTATAAATATGCATAGAGTCTTCCGCTAAGTAAGTAAGCCAGACCAAGGGTTCACTTGGGGACAACAATGGTTCTCGAGTTCCATTTTCGTCCTGGGTGTAGGCTCGGGGCGTGACATATTTTGATGCAAATTCCCTGACAATCTAAATCACATAAGAAGTATTGATAGCTAAAGTCATTCTTTTGTCTTGTGCATACAAAAAATCGTGACAATTCTTTAACTCTTGAGATATTTAATAATGTTGGAAAAATATATTCAGAAGCATATATCTACATCACAAGAGAATTTTTTAACAAAAACAAATGAATTTAGACTACATAATGTTAACTTCATATATTGGAACATCACATAATAATATATATACTAAGCAAAAAAATAATTGTTGTGTCATCAGAATTATTTTCCTTAAGTACTCGATGTTAAAAAATATACCCTCTTAGGATAGAACGAATTATTTAATCAAAATAGTGGTACCTCATATTCCTCTAAACTTTGAAGTTACTCAACAATAATAAATCACACGAAAATTTTTTAAATGCAAGAAGAAGAAGAGTAGAAGAGTAAAAAATATTGTGGTTGAAAAATGAGTGGAAGCCCCTCTATTTATAGTCACCAAAAGGTAGTATGAACAAGTGTTCTTTGTGTCTTCTCTCAAAAGTCATGATTGTTTCGAGAAGTCACAACCCTTTGAAAAAGTCACAACTTATTGAAAAAGTCACAACACTTTGGAAAAGACACAACTCTTTGGAAAAGTAACAACTCATCGAAAAATCACAACCCTTTGAAAAAAGTCACAACTTATCAGAAAAGTCACAACTCGTTGGAAAAGTCACAACCTAAGTTAGGGATACTATAGTAATTTAACATTCAAGTTAAGAGTTCATGCTTTTAAGGTAATATAGATAGATATAGATAGATTACTTCCTTAAAATGGGGGATTTGTAAACAAAGTAATGATTTAGTAATTTGTAGTAACAAGTAACTGAATTCACAGTTTCTAATATCATTATGAGATAAAACTAGGGCATATATGTTCCCCACAAGTTCTTAACGCACTAATCCTAATAATAACAACTATTTCCTAGTGTTTAACATGGAAAGTCGGTACGTTAGGTATCTCCTATGTGATTGGTCATCCAAGTAGGGAATTTCACCACGCAACTTGGTTGGTCTACGGGTGTCTACTTTACTAACCTTTACCGTTAACCCCAGATTAGCCCTCACTTATTTAGGTTAGGCTATTAGATAGCGGAATATCATTCTAAATCTTCATTGTTTAACCTCTTTCTCATTCATTACTTCTTTGGTCGCTCAAGTAGGAATGAGGCGAGTTCTAACGTTCTGCATTGTTAAAATGCATTGGAAACGAAGAGATTAACAATACATGCATAAACACTATTTCAGAATTACTTAATTATTACTTTTATGTTGTTAGTTACTCATGGTTCCCACAACCCTTGTTGTGGATTTAGTTCTTCATGATTGTGTGATTACAATTCATAATATGGCTAATAATATAAATCGTGAACTTACCATTATAATAGATGTACTCTGATATCCTAAATTGAAGAACAACCACAAATTTCATAAACCAACACTTCAAGAATTAAATGCTAAAAGTGTTTGCAAAATGATTCTCAAAGCCAAAAGTAAGTATCCCAAAACGTCTTACAACCCAAAAATGAAAAATACCACTAATATTAATAGAAACCAAATCCTAAATCAGGTAGGAAAACGAAGACTAAGGAAATTTGGCTTGGGTTGTGTCATCTACAGTTGGTAACTTACGGCTCGTAGTAGTTCCTATGGATCGTAGGTACTTTCCTTCAGTCAGCAGTTGGTATATCATCTAGAGAGTGCTTTCTAGGGGCATGATTTACGGCTCATAGATCTTTCTACGACATGTCCTGTTCAACATTCATTCATGGATTAGAGCTCATCTTCTTTGAACTTTTGTATGATTCATTATCTACGGCTCGTACTAGTGACTATGACACGTCAGGATGCCTCCTTCGTTTCACAGCTTCAACCTGCGACTTACACCTATGGATCGTGGTGGAATTAACGGGACTGAGGTCAAGTCATACATCACAAAATATCCCTGTTGCTGCAACACTTTAACACCAACTTCTCTAATACCTGTTTCCTGCAAAATCAAAGCAAAAAGACCATCACATCTAATAACAAAATACCTAAGATTAATGTAAAACTCTAAGTTTTGTGCATCAAAAATACTGTAAGTTCACGATATATCAATAATTTATTTGCTTTTTGTGATGGGTGGCTAAAACTCCAAGTTGGGTGTTGATTTAGTGTAGTGTGTATGCTTTGTTTTGCTGTTGTTCATACATGAATTTGGGCTAATTAGTATGGGGTTAACTTATGGGATAAGGTTGCAAACTTAATTCCTACTTCTGATCTCCAGACGATGCTTAAAAAATATTGACTAGAGTGGGTAATTAGTATGATACTAGCAATCTAGGTTTAGTGTCAGTAACTTTCTTGAAATTAGAGGTTATAGGTCAGATCTATTTGCCCTATTTTTGCATCGAAATAGAGAATAGAGTAAGGTATAAGGTTTTTTAGTATAACACATAGATGACACCTAAAAGAGATTCTATGAAATGATCCTATGAGATCGAAAGAAGATTAGTGTCATTGAAGATGACCAAGCCTATTAATGAATGTTCATCACTATAGAGCAACACAATTACCACTATGTGACATTGATTTCTATCCATGCACCCCTAGATTATTTGTTACTTCTTGAATCTTCCATAATTTTAGTTAAATTGTTACAATTAATAATCAAACCCTTTTATTAAAGGGAAAAGGGTCTGATATACCCCTCAACTTTGTCATTTAGAGTTGATATACACCTCATTATGAAAGTGGATCATATATGCCCCTACTATTATACAAATGGCTCACATATAACCTTTTCCTCTAACGAAAGTTAAAAAATTAATTTTATTTTTATTTTTTTAATATATATTTTTTTTAAATATTATCTCATATGAGTATACTTAATCCTCGTCACATATAATTTTTTTTGTTTCAACAACTAATTTAAAGTTATTATTTTGATGGTCAAATTTATTTATGTTTCACTAATTTTCTTGTAAAATTTATCATAGATGTCCCATTTTTTTTCAAATACAAAAATTAAATAACAATATAGTCGAAAAAATAGTTTTAAATTATAATATAGCCACAAAAAATTAGTTTTAAAAATTTCTCTTTACACTAATAAAGGAACGAAAGAAAATAATAAAATAAGAATAAGAAACTCAAATAATGATAATCAAAGATGTCAAAAAATAATTTATGTATAAAAAAGATTTAAATATACCTTGAACTTTGCTAGAAGTTCATATATACACCAACATAATTTTAAAAACAAATAAAAGTCAAAAATATAAATTTGAAACTATTTTTTCACTTCCGTTAAATTAAGGGTATATGCGAGCTCATTTTGTAACGATAGGGGCATATGTGAGCAGTTTGTATAATGGTAAGGGTATAGATGAGCCACTTTCGACGAGGGACATATTAGCTTTAAATGACAAAGTTGAAGGGTATATCAGACCCTTTTCCCTATATTAAATTTGTGGAATCATCCACCCTCTTGTTTCTTAGTACTACAAATGAATGATTTCACAATCCAAATTTCTTGATTGAATTTTCTACAATATTTTCTGTGGGAGTCGACCCCACTTTTTGTTGGGTATTTTTAATTGACGACAACCGCTGGCTCTTTTAATTTGTTTTGAAGAGTACATTTGAGTGTTATCAACTGCCTGTCAGTCAATAAGTTAAAATTTGTGCTAAGGTCAACACGGGTACCCAAATTCTCATGAAAGGTCCTTCAAAAGCTGGAAGAAAATTGATAACCACTATCTAATAATATAGATACCTACACCTCATAAAGACGAACTACATCCAAAATGTATAGATGAACTAATCTATGGCGCTAAAAGAATACTAAATGGGTAGGAGGTGTGTTGACTTGGTAAATTGATCAATGACGACCCAGATGTTGTCAATAACTTTAGTAGTCCAAGGCAAACCCAAAACAAAATCAATGGTGATATTTTCCTATTCCAAACTAGAATGGGCAATCTATAAAAAATACCAGAAGGCCTCAAATGCTTGACCTTCACCTGTTGGCAAAATAAGCAATGGGATACATAGTCTACAATATCTTTCCTCATATCAATCCACAAGTAATGTTGTCTCAGATCATGATACATCTTTGTGATATCTAGATTTATAGAATACCTGGAATCTGGGTCTCACAAAGAATCGGCTTAATCAAATTTCCAACTCTTAGAAAATAATATGGTTGTCAACCCTCAAAGACCTATTAGAATCTAAGGTAGCCTGCACGGTATCACCTAAATAATTTATCTCCAATAGCTACCAATACCTCATCCTCAAACTAATCACTACAAATATGCTCAAATAGAGATGACTAAACCCTAACATAGGCTAACACCCGCCTAGAATGTGAAACATCAAGTTGAATCATCATATTGGCTAAGGACCGAAGGTCATAAGCCAAAGTTTCCTCAGAAGCTTAAAGGAATGCTACACTACCCATATTCACGACCTTTAAACTCAAGGCCTCTGCTACCACATACGCCATACTCGGATGGTATAGAATAGAGAGGTTGTAATTCTGCAAGAGATCAGTCAACCTACACTACCTTGAATTAAGGTCTTTCTATCTCATAATGTAGTATAGTCTCCTATGATCCGTATATACCTCACATCGTACTCCATATAAGTAGTTCCTCCAAACCTTAAGCGCATAAACTACTGTTGTCAACTCTAAATTTTCCTTTTGCAAATTAAGCTACCTTGATCAATTAGATATAACACGGCCCCATTGCATCAATACACAACCCAAACCAACATCGGATATGTCACATTACAGCATGAAACCCTCACCCATAATTGGAAGTATCAAAACATGAGCATTACTAAGAAACTCCATGAGCTTTCAAAAGCTCAACTCACACTCCTCATACCAATTAAAAGGAACATGAAGGTGATTTAATCAAGTCAAAGGTTCCACAACAATCAAGAAACCATCCACAAACCATCTGTAGTAGCCTTCTAATAAGACGAAGCTCTAAATATCAGTCACTAATTTTATGATCATGTTAGGAATGATTTTAGGTGTTTAGAAGTAGCTTAGAGTAGTTAGAATCGAAAAGGAGTGAAGGTCCAATTTAAACAAACTCAAATGGGGCAACCGACGACAAACTGGATGGGACAGGCGACCCTGGTGCTATGGGTGGCATGGGGAACCAGCCCCTAAACATCAAAGGTGGGTTTGGGGTGCTCTGGCAGGCGCATCGCAGGCACCAACCCAGAAAATTCAAGAAGTTTCTTTTCTCGTTTTCTCACCCTATTTTGCCTAGAATCGAATGGTTTCTTCCCCAATCACTTATAATTAATTACTTAACATAAGTACACTCTAATCTACTCAATACATCCCTTAAAACACTCACTTTGATCTCAAGAAATCATCCAAAACCCAACACAACAAGATTTAGAATGAACTTCAAGAACACCTATCAAGAACTCAAATCTTTCAACTTCAAGAATGAAATTTGCGCTGAAAATAACATGTTTGGCGTGTGGGTGAACAAACCCAACACTATGGAATCTTACATACCTCTTAGGGATCAAACCCATGGCGACAATCCGCAACAACTCTCAAGAATGTCGACGAATGCTTGATCCTCTCCTCTTTTCTCCTTTTCTCTCTTCTTTTATCTTCTTGAACTCTCAACTAAAACCCTAGGCTAATTTTAGGATTATAAAACTGTACCTAATAGGATTAAACCCTTAAAATATTACTAAAAATCAATTAGATCTGATTGGGTAAGGCAAAGACCAAAATACCCCTTACTATTTCCGGCTGACTTTCCTTAACTGGACAACCGAACTTCAAAAGGTCATATCTCACTCATCCAACTTCAAAACTTAGCAAGCTCGGTGGCGTTGGAAATATAATTCAAAGATATTTCCTACGGTATCTGGTAGCACACCTCATCCTGATCTAGGAGTTATGGTCGTTTGAAGTCAACCCAAAACTCATGCGTAGCTTAACTTGCAAAATTTCATATTTTTCTATTTCCAATGTAGTTCTTTTTGGAACTCAAGGTTCTACATCTAGTGACCTTAAATCTTAAGAAATTTTTAATTCCTTGGAAAAATCTCACTCACTACGATGAACGGTTCGAGTCTGAGTTCGAAAAAATTTCTGGGGTGTTACAAATAGGGGTGGTAGGGTTATGTTTGTTGTTTGTACCTTCCGTGCTTATGGTAGTCCAGTAATGTTATTATTTAACTATATTATGTATTCATATGATATTGATGTGATAGTTATTAGTTTGTGGTATAGATTTGTTAATTCCAGTTCCCCTACCCTTGGGTAGTTTACTCATGTATCATAGCTTTACTTGTTTGTAGGTTGTTGGCTTCCGTTTCCAGGTACGGTCCTTGTGACAGCTGCGAATGTTGAACTTGGAATGAAGAAGAGAAAAAAGGGCAATCCCTGAAGGGATTCACGGGTCGTAAAGAGGTCTATGACTCATCACCCGGTCTGTGGAGTAGCACCCAACGACTCTGAAGGACCACACATGCCTAAACGGTCCGTGAAGCTTCACACAGACCATGAAGTTGTCCGTGAAAGGGGTACAGAACCCCCAAAACTCCTGTTAATGACTACAAACATTTAGACTGTCCGTGAAACTTCACGCGGATAGTGAAGTCATTTGTGAAAGGGACTCATCGGGTATTGAGTTTTGAGTCAACTTCAAGCGATCATATTGTTCAACACAAAATGAATTAGGTGGCCCATAACCAATCAAATCAAAGGTCTTTGAGTCCTGTTTTCAACGCCACCAAGTATGCCTAATTCTGACCCCTAAATAAAATGTTATGCCCGTATTAGTGAAGACATGTCGGGCAGGGCAACATGACGACCCACAAGACGGGTCATGATACCTTAAATGGATCATGAAGCCTCTTGTGTGAGGCACCTTGCCAGCTTTAAGTTAGGGTCTTGGTCTTTCCCCTATGAATTTTGTATTTTGATTACATCATTTTACTTCGGCTAAACGTAGTTAATTAATCAGAAATGACCTAAAACTGTCATTCTCCTAAAATCATTAGACTTAGAAATAAAAGAGGAGAAAGAGGCAACAGTTTTCTCTCAAGAACAAACAGAACTCACCTTCAAGTAGTTTTCTTCACCAGCTTTTCTCAGAAATTAACTCAGTCCACAGCTTTTCTCAGAAATTGTTCTTAGACCAGCTTAGTTCTCTCTCAAAAATTCAGCACCAAAATTCTAAGTGAACTACAAGTATCAATATTTGGAGCAGTGTTTATCACCGAGTTGGACTAGGGTTCAGCGTACCCTCAAGTCCCAGATCAACGTGCCATCATAGATTTATACGTACCTTCTGTTGAACATCAATTTTAGTGACACACCACATTCATGTCTTTATACCCTGGCAAGGTTTATTGGGTCCTCTCGATGGGGAATTACATCAGACTACACGTTTAGCTCACATGGTTTACTTTAGTTAATATACTCTCCCATGGTACTAGCTTCAGTAAGGTACTTTAGGCCTGTAGTTGTATTTCTTCTCAATTTTTCAGCATGTTTCCAGTTTACTCCTGCATACTATTTTTTTATGCATTATTGCATCTTTGGCCTTTGTACTTTAGTGTAGTTCAGTTTACATACTTAACCAGTATTTTTAGCATGTTTATATATCCAGTCAGCTTTGAATATCCCTCATGCTCAATACATTTGAAGTACTGACGCATACTCTATGTGGCATCCTATTATAATGCAGGCTCAGTTCTCACCTTCAGCCATGTTATTAGCTCATACGAGCACCACATCGGCGATAATCAGGGATGAGTCCTCATCATCCGAGGACGTTTCTTTATGCTATTTCATTCGTTGTTCGTTTCAGCACTTTAGAGTTAGCTGGATACTTGTCTCGGCAGCTCATCAGTATTAGAGGCTTTCAGACATTGAGTCAAACTCAGTTGATTTGGGTTATTCTACTTTGAACTCAGTTATTTCATTTTGATATTCTCAGTTGAATTCCTTTAGATTATATTATTATTCAGTTGTGCTTCTGTTTGGTTAGATTTATTTTAGTATGATTGTGATATGTCAGATTCGCTGTTAGCTTGGGTTACTTGTGACCCTAAGTCCCATGTTACGTCTAGGGGCTATCCTCAGGGCGTGACAGTCCTTGACTCAGATCCTTTACCCTTTATATCCTACTTCTTCAATCCTATTGACTATCGTTGCACGCTATATCTTGTGTTTAGTTACATGTGTTGTAATCTCTTTATTACTTATTATTTATACTTGTTTTGCCTTTAATCTTAGTTGGTCGATTTTGTAATCCCTTTTTTTAATTAATACTATTTGCTATTACTTTTTAGCTTTCATCCGTTAAAATAACTTTTCATATCCTTCTATCCTTTATAAGATCAATAGGTTTAGACGTGGGTTCCTTCCAAAATTATTATATGTTTTCTTTTTTAAAATACTCAATATTTGGTGTATTCTCAACACTTTGTGCGACAAAGGTATATTTGTGGCATTAGTACAACTAAAGTTGCAAAGACGACGATCAACCTCTATAAAAATGGAATGAAATAGGAGAAGATATTCATTTACAAGTAACAAATTGACTCGAGTTCTTCATGGTAGACCTGCGAAAACTATACATCCAAATTCATCTATGTTAACTACCATACATGATACATGCAATCATTAATCCTTTCTGGTTGGACTGAAATTTTTGGTCAAGAAAGAGTAACATTGTGATGTTCTGTACAATATTAAATAGAAGGAAAAAGTAAGATAGCTAGTTTGGTAAATGAGCATAACAATTGGAGCCAACAAATTTTTATACCAAGCCTTTCTTTTTCGACCATCAATCTACTATTTATTTCAAATGTATGACATGTATTTTTCTCTAAGACAATAATTGTGCTACCATATATAAGGACTAACCCTAATTTATACTCCTCCCCTATTTGAAACTTGGTACTCAAGAATATGTTTACCTTAAACTTAGGTGTATATACTGTAGAGAATTAGATTTTATCATTATGGATTACAAAAAAAACAATGTTGCCTTGAGAATGATGAGAAACAAATTAAGACACTCAGTGAAATGTATGCAAACAGAGTGCATGCAACAATATATTAGCAGTGCAATATAATTTTTCTATTTATTTAGAATGGTATGAAGAAAAATCAAGTTTTATTAAGGTAAAATGGCAAGAATGTTTTGAAAAGGCTGCACGCCTACTATAATATAACACTATGCATTTATCATCTCTCTGTGTGCAATAAGAGAAACCTACATATGCTCTAATAAATAATAATAAAGTGTTGTCACATCAATTCATTGATTGTAGTGTTCTTTTTCGAAAAATTATAATGAAGGTACTCTTCCACATATAAAATTACAAGCTCGAAACTTTATTAAGGCCTCAAGCTATTCAACGTCCACAATTATTTCATTTTATATTGTGTAATTTACATAAAAACTTTTGACTGCATTTCAATAGGGAACTAGCCTGCACCATTATTTTCAATCTTTGGAATGGAATAAGAATTTCTTACAACAATTCTGGATGATCGTGAGTTCATAGACTGTCCTTGATGATGATTAGTTCATTAACCTGTCTCTTGAGATGTTTTTGGATACGATCTAAATGATGGCGTCGCACCATAATTGTTATTTTGTGCTCCCACGCTGCCATGTCCACGACCCTTTCCATTTCGTCCATCTTAACCTCGTCCCCATGAATTGCAATTAATAACCATAGAATAAGAATTAGCATTATCAAAAGTAAAAACCATAAGCATAATGTACTTGCTAAATCTTAACTCAACGAATAAAGAGTAAAAATGTTAACTAAATCTTAACTAAACGAATAAAACAAATTCATCATGATTCATGAATCTTTCATCATTATAAAAGTGTTCAAGCATTTTATGGGAAGAATAAAATGGAATATATACCACATGAGTAAATATAAATAAAATATATATAAATCAAGTGTTTGAGGCCACATCACCATGCTGAAGATTATCTTGCTGCTTTCTTTTCTTAATAATTAGGGGCATGACCAATCAATTATGTAAAGTTTTATATATTGATTAAATGTTCATTCATTACCGATGAAGAAAGAAGTAGGAGGAAAGCTAATATTCTAAAGTAGTACCAAGTACAATAAAATACCATGAGAATAGGCTAAGAAAGAAAGGAAAAAGGAGGATAAGAGATACAAAATTACATGAATTTATTTGTCTAAACTAGTGCAATATCATATGATGTAATTGTAAACTAGAAGCACCAAGGAAGATAAGCCCCAATCTTAAGTGTTAAAGTTTGCATCCAAATTCCAATTATTATGCTATTAATAACAACAATTATCTCTTAAATGAATTTTTTTTCTATAAAAAGCTAAAAGGAGAAATGAAGAAGAGAGAACAACAATAATTGTGCATAACATGATGCGGCAGCATATAAGATCCCTATTATGACCCTAACCTATTTCAGTTGGTAAGTGATTTCCTTAGATGTTGCTCGGTGCTTCATGAGCCACTGCAAATAAAAGAAAAATAGGATTGTTTCAATGTGCCAATTTCGAGATCCATGTTCTTCTAGTCCCTAATCATCAATGGCTTCACCACAAGATATGATTTCAAATTTTAAGAAGATTTTCTCATTGCAGCAGTTTCAAGTGAGTAAGAATCAAGGAGAAGAAGTAATTACTGGAATATCACATTTTACTTCTGACCATTATTGTGGGCTTTGAATAGTTTTGAAGCATATATTTATTGCATTCAATGAATATACAATGACACGTAAATGCGAAAAAAAATATTTACATGATCATGGAAAAAGATCTTTGCAAAACAGTAATTAAGAGTCTGAAAGAATGTAGCTTTTCACACTCGTTGGAAGGGAAAAGGAAGTGTGTTTGTCTATTTATTTCGTAGATGGTACAATTTTTCTTTTTCTAGGATTGAAAATGGCAAAATTGTAACAAAAATAATTGGTAATTAATGATGACCTTAGAGAGTGCCACATAGGCGGACTTAGGATCCTTTTGTAAGATAAGATAAGATTGGTTAGTCATTATGTTGTATTCAGAGATAATTAGTACTCATATTACATTTTTAAAAGTTTTGTACTCTTATTTTGATTATATGCTCGATTACTGACTTATATCGGGTCTTGAAGATGATTTCTTGTAATATTTAAGTTGATCTCTCTTTCTTCTCATTGTGATTAGGTTATGGCTTCTTATTTATTATCTTCTGTGTGATATCATGTTGCTTATGGTTTCATAATAAGATTTAGGCTTACCTATTTGTGAGATATAGTAGGTGTAATCATGGCCTGAGAAATTTGGTCGTGACATTGTTATACCATATATCAAAAGATGTAACATAAAAACGTTGTTGCTCATCATATTGAAGAGTAAGATGCCATTAAAAATCATAGGTTCTATTATGTTAAATATTTATTTTGTTTATGAAGTACAAACGAACACCCCTAGTATTTATCATCCCACTAAAAGAATAGTAAAATATCACCCTTCCCTAAATTTCAATAATGATGAATTTATCCCGTATTACTATATATTTTACTTTGAACCGGATGAAAATAAATATAAAAATTTGATGGGTAGTATTCCGCTAAAGATGAACTCACTCACAAGACGTTAATTTTTATCTCTTGCCTATCACATCATGAACGATCATTGACTACTAATTTTCTTTCACTTCAATAAAGTTTTTAAAGTTTCTTAATAAAACATATTTTACAGCATTCCACTGTGAGATAATTCTAAAATTCTCCATCATAATATTTTATGGCATTATGAATCTTCTATCGTGAGTACATATAAAATATATTTCTCCTTTGATGAAATCTACTACAGCGTGTATCAAAAATAAGTATAAGACTGCACTTTTAATCCCTCTCCATGATTCCCTTGAGCCAAGTGTTAAAACTAATTATCTTGTGGGTAAATATATATCTAGCAAAATACTGTTAATAATTGTTAAATTCTTTTCATTCGGTTCAAAACAAAATAAATAGTAATAACAATTACATTAATCATCAATCAAATTTAGGGAAGAATCATATATTTACCATTCATGAACTAAGATTATAAATAACATGGGGTTCTCCTTTATACATCATTAGAAAAACAAGCCATTAACATAACAAAACTTGTGTATTTAATGTCATCTTACTGGTAAATTCAAAGAACATCATTTTTTATATTCTACCTTCTGCTCTGTGATATAAGAAAGCTTTCTGAACATGTTGAGGAATTTGTCCTTTCGAGATGTATTATAGAGAGTCTATGATGGATATATACTAGACATGGATGAAAAAGTTTCCAACTCCTTAGATCACAATGTAGAATATAAAATGTTATTTTTATTTATTGAGGAGTAAATTGCATTAAATATCCCTGATTTCGTTATGTTAAAGGTTTGTTTTGCTTAGGGAGTACAAACATATACCTCATGATATTTATTATCTCACTACTAGAATAGTAAGATATGATCCTTCCCTAAATTCTATTGATGATGAATATACCCATTATTACTATTAATTTGACTTTTAATCGTATGAAAAGAAGTATAAAAGATTGATTAGTAGTATTCTACAAAAGATGAATTCACCGAGGAGACATTAGTTTTTAGCTCTTGGCTCAAGTTAATCATCCAGAAAGATTAAACGAGCACCCCGTTCGTCATATCTACTACTAGATGAAGGACTTTGCATCGAAAGAGCTATTCATTTTTGTAGATACTCATGATAAAAGATTCATATTGCATTTGTTGTCAGGATGAAGATATTTTAAATAATTTATCTCATTTTGGTACGACTTAATAGGTGTTTCGGAAAGAGACACTTACAACTGGATAGAAGTGAAAGGAAAATTAGTAGTCATTGATCATTCAAGATGGTATGTGGAAGAGATAAATTTGAGGATTTTTCAAAGGTTTGAACCCAAAGAATGGGTGAAGAAAAAGATCATATTTTCTGAGGAATTTTGTTCTAGTTTATCAATGTCTTTCCTAGGTTGCTTTTGTGGTAGTTTACCTGATGGTGAAAGAATTTTCATTGCTCACAAATAAAATTTGACCATCTTTTAGGATATGAAGAAGAAGAGTAGGTGACATTAACATCACGTATCTTAAAAGGTGGAGATTAGTGGTATCTATAGTAGGTGAAAAATTAAAATCGTGTATCTTAAAAGGTGGAGATCCTTGATATCTACATTTTGAAATTAATTATTTTGAAGTATAGCTACTCTTCTTTTTGGTATAAATTTTTATTGTAAACATTATTGTTTCTTGTTCTCTCTCTCTCCCTCTCTCTCTCTCTCTCTCTCAATATATATATAACTTAACTTTTACTTTTTATTGTAGAGGAAAATAGAGATATTTAATTGGATTTTCAAATCTTGATTATCAGTTTTTTCTCATTCATATATTTATTTTGATTCTCCCAGTCTGTCAGAGATTAATTTAAAGTGTGCTTAACTCTTATATTTTACTATATATGTTCATATCAAGTTATTTAACAAGGAGGGAAATGATAAAACATATGTCATATATATTCAAAAGGATTACATGATATATCAAGAGGCCACATCAACAATTATCAAATTTTAGCTATGATGACTAAAGAGATAATTCAAGATGATTTCTGGATGACCAGTAATAAATAGATGAGTATGATGGATAATTACAACAAATCAGCTTTCATTTAGGCAAACAACTCCACAATTAAGGGGAAGAACATTATTAGAGATATCTGAGAGTATAATTCAACTTTTGTAACAAACAAATTCCTTTAGTTCAAAAGAATACAAAACAAAAATTATATAAATGATCATACCATAAACTATCATCCTATAATCTATTATTTCATAGAATATAAACACATGAGCATTAATTAAAGGTTGAATATAACACAAATGAAAATTACCATTTGTTGAGTACTGACGGGGTTGAGATGAGTTGAGGAATGACTTAGTGAGCTTTAGCCTATTAAATTTCTGAAGAAAGCAAGAGAAAATAAAGTTAATTTTGTAATGAGTTAAAAAAAAGTCACAATTTGGTATTTGATTTTCCATTTTTCTTTTTGTAATAAAAACAATCCTAATTTTTGGATAAAAAATCCGTCTCTTTCAGATTAATCAGTGGTTAAAAATGTGAGAATTTTTTAATTATTCATGGGGGTGGATTTCCACTTCGAATGCCTCTAACAAATATTCCAACAAATTCCATATAATTATAATTGAAAATAAAGGTTTGAATCTGAAATAGCCATTTGAGAGGGAAATGAGAGATTAATGCGGGTGATTGGGGAGGTGGCTAGGTTCTGCTAGGGTTAGGGCTAAGGTGTTGAGTAAGAGGTATAAAACAGAGGGAAGAAGGTGGCTGTTTTTTCTTAATAAGAATTGGGTTGGATCTGCATTTTTTTGGGATGAGATTTAGGACAAAAATAAAAGGTTTTTGCAAGGTTTCATTTAAGAGTAAAATGTGTCAAGTTTTAGGTTTAAAGAATAATCTCTTTCATTTTGATTGAAGTTAAAATGAATTAGTTTTGAGACATATTAAGACGAATCAACTATCATATTAATCAATTAGGTTTGATAACTTCAACACAATTGAATAATTATTTGCAAAAATAGATTAATTATGATAATATAAGTTGTAAATGAACTTGAATTGAAAATTAATGATATGTACCTATTTTAAATATTTATTTTTTTAGATAACATGATTTTTAAGTTGACCGAACACATTTTCTAATGAATGAAAAGAGTATGTATATATAAATATTATATTTAATTTGATACTATGCCAAATGATGGTAGAAAATATCATCAAAACTAGTTAAAAACATTGTCTTTACAAAACGTTATTTCACTCTTTGTTAAGAATTTCAGAAGCTTAACCAATAAATTAGACATATGAAGGGTGAAAGTTGGGTTTGTCAACAATTGTCCCTCTCTTTAACTAGGGTTGATGTATGAGAGCATGGGCAAAGAACAATTTGACGAATCCAATTTTTTTTGACGACTTAATTCATCTCTAGAAATCGTAGGTTGCGTTAATTCAAGGAATTATGGATGAACTCCAGTATTGGATATCGTGCATATATTAGATTACATGATATTCAAGCCACATGTGGTTTAAAATTCTTTATTGACACAAGATTTGAAAATTTTCATAAGTTATTCCAGTGTCAAATTATGAAAAAACTAAGAGCTTGGAAATGTCATAAGTAGAGGATTCTAGGAATACAACTATGTTTTTAATATCAAATTGTGGATCACGAATCTACTCCAATAGAGTGGAGCGAGCATCAATGCAAGCTAGAACCCTCTTGGGATCGGAGACATGAAGAAGAACCAGCCTATTTGAAGGAAAGCTAGAGTACCAATATGGGTACAATCTAGCTCAATGCATCTGCTACCAAAATTGCCTTTCTTGGATGGTATATGATAGAGAGGTGATAGTTCTTCTGAAGCTCAATCCATGTATATTGCCTCGAATTAAAGTCCTTTTGGCTCAAACTGTACAGAAGAACCAAATGATCTATGTAGATCTCACCATAAAGCTTGAATTATGTTTAGTTCATATTCAGTATATCTCAATATCTTTGTCATGTTCAGATTATATCATTGCTCAGTATGCCTTTTCCAGTTATTTGTTTGTTCAGTTTTATCCTATCATGCATGCTCAGTACCTTTCAAGTAGTGATGCATACTATGCGCTACATCTTTTCGTGATGTAGGTTCAAGTCCTTAGAATTCAGATCACATGTCGATCGATTCCCAATCTGTATTCAACAGTATTAGTGGTGAGTCCTCATTCTTCGAGGAAGATACACATGTTCTTTATATTCCAGTCTTTCCTTTTAGTTTCAATTTTTACTAGAGTTAGTTGGGGGCATGTCCCAACATCTCTAGTCAGTTAAAGGCTTATTTCAGACATAGACAGATTCAGCTTTAGTATTTGAGTTATAGTTTAGTAGCTTAAACTCTTATTCAGTACTTATATATTTAGACTTAGATTGGCTATTCCCCATCATTTCAATTTATCTCTTGTTTTAAGCTTCCACATAGTATCTTTGGTTTAGTCATTTAAGTTTGATTATGATATTCCAACTTAGAGTTAGCTTGGGGTCACTCGTGATACTAGGTGTTATGTTTACTGATCCGCTCAAATTGTAACCACCCGAGAGCACCCCCTAGTCGTTACTGGCATATTCGACCTCGAAGAGGTCTTATACAAGCCCTTAGCATTCATCATAGCATATATCATAGAATAAAAATACGAAAAATTTAAAACTTTTACTTTGGAAGTTCGACTTCACTTCATAGATGAAAAATAGAATCTAACTTCGTCACAATGTACCATCTAGACATAGAAGTATCGAAAATGGGACTTTGCCCTTACATCAATAAGAAGTCTTGAAATAGGAAAGTACAACAATGTCTTTCAACATAAGCAAAGAACTAAGCATAGAAGCTAGATCATAGGGTCTTGTCCTCAGACTTGAGGACTCGCCAACTTGGGGAAGCAACTCCAACTGTCTTGAGAAGTAAGCTTGAAATCCTCAATGGCCCGAACCTAAATGTTTGGGAAAAAAGGAGAAAATATGGGTTAGTACAACACACATACTAAGTATGGCTACTATGCATAAAAACCATTGAAACATGCATAAAAGGACATTTTAGTCAAAACATGCTTTTTACCAAGTAAATCCAATATGCACACAAAGTAAGCATGATTGTACAACCCGACATAATATCATCCCATCATATAGACAACCCAAGCAATACTAATGCAATGCAAAGAATGGAATCTCATAACCCTATTCAAAGCCAAGTATCACATTAAGCAACCTACTTCATGCATACATTCATAAGATCATATTTCATCATAACTTACCATATTCATAATGATCATACATAACATAGCTTCAACATACATAAATCATAATCAT
>JAJONS010055978.1:0-16920 GCA_029582315.1 Solanum tarnii x Solanum tuberosum
TTTATGATGCCCTGCTGAAGTGTTTGGGGGAACTCCCAGGTTTGCTTTGAAAATTAAACAAATAAGTTGAAGTGCAGAATACTAGAGGGAAACGATGAATGCAGTAATTCATGTCTACATCGATCAAGGTGTTCCTGACAGTTCCCTTGACCACTTCATGAGGGCTTAATTACTTTGTTTTATGATGCCCTGCTGAAGTATTTATGGAACTCCCAGGTTGACTTTGAAAATTACACAAATAAGTTGAAGTGCAAGAGTACTAGCGGGAAATGATGAATGAAGTGATTCATGTCTATATTGATCAAGGTGTTTCCCTTGACCACTTCATGAGGGCTTAATTATTTTGTCTTTTGATGCCCAGCTGAAGTGTTTGGGGAACTCCCAGGTTGACTTTGAAAATTACACAAATAAGTTAAAGTGCAAGAGTACTAGCGGGAAATGATGAATGAAGTGATTCATGTCTATATTGATCAAGGTGTTTCCCTTGACCACTTCATGAGGGCTTGATTATTTTGTCTTTTGATGCCCTACTGAAGTGTTTGGGGAACTCTCAGGTTCACTTTTAAATACACACAAATAAGTAGAAGTGCAGGAGTACAAGCAAGAAATGATGAATGCAATGATTTATGTATGCATCTATTAAGGTGTTCTTGAGAGTTCCCTTGGCCACTACATGAGGGCTTAATTACTTTATTTTTAATGCCATGTTGAAGTAATTGGGGGAACTGCTGGTTTCACTTTAAGATATTCAGAAACAACTAGAAGTGCAAGAGTATAAGCTAGAAATGATGAATGTAATGATATATGTCTACATTTATCAAGGTGATGTCGAGAGTTTCCTTGACTACTTCATAAGGGCTTAATTACTTCATTTTATTACCCTGCTGAAGTGTTTAGGAGCTGTCGGGTTCACTTTGAAATTTACACAAGAAAGTAGAAGTGCAAGAGTACAAATTGGATATGATGAATGAAGTGATCCATGCCTACATCTATTAAAGTGATCCCAAGAGTTCCCTGACAACTTCATGAGAGATTAATTACTCCATTTTTAATGCATTGCTTAAGTATTTGGGGGAAATCTCAGGTTCAATTTGAAATTTACACAAATAACTAGAAGTGCAAGAGTACAAGCTGGAAATAATGAATGCAATGATTCATGTTTTCATCTATCAAGGTGATCCCGAGAGTTTCCTTGACTCCTTCATGGGGATAAATTACTTTATTTTTTGATGTCTTGCTTAAGTTTTTGGGAACTCCTGGGTTAAATTTGAAATATACAAAAGTAAAAGTGCAGAAATACTAATAGGAGATGAGGAAAGCAATGACTCATGTCCCTGTCTATCAAGGTATTCCGAGAGTTTCTAAATTTTTATCAAACAAAAGAGCATATGTACAGAGAGAATGACAGAAGCCCAAAATGAAAAAGAAGTTGAAACCAAGAAGGCCCCAACCCAAATAAAATAAAATGAAAACAAAAAAAACTAAAGTAAAACGGGAACCAACAATCAATTAGGAAACAACAAAAGTCTCTTCATCTCACTCTTTAACTGTGAATATGCATCGAAGAAGAAAGGACTTTGGTCGGCACCTGGAGATAGCTGGATCAACACCAACGAAAACTTGATCATGTAAGCATCCTAGTCTAAAACTTCTTTCCTTCAAGCTCAATTAAGATTTCACCAAAGACATAAAAAAATTCTCACAGATGCCATGAAATCTGAATCAATGAAGACCTCTTTTAGCTTTGAGAGATGAAAAGCTTCCGGGAACAGTCCCTTTATAGGTTCGAAGCTTCTTTGTTGTCTAGAATTTGTCAGTTAGCTCCTTTTAGATTTGCAATTTGACCAGTGATTTCTGTCACAAGCCCTGGTGTAGCTGATACCACTGTTTAACATAGACCTTTACTCAATATTTCATGTACATGAGCGTGAACAGAGAACACAATAGGCTAGTAATCAACACATGTAAGTGAACTCTTGATCAAGCTGTGGAAGACTTATTGAGATTTGCCAATTATATACATGTATTGTTGCGCTATGTGCTTATCCATGGTTAGGTCCTTTTATATTAGATGAATGCCGAGCTTTGAACTTGTTGATAGTATTGGGGTTTTTAACTATCTTGATTATTATGCTTGGGACTTGTTGTTTGTCCATGTGTAGTATTTGTTTTGCCTTTGTTGATAACTTCTATATGAGCAAAAAATAATTTTACCTACAAAATAAAAACTATGTTAGTAAAGAAATCTGCCGTTTGGATCCCTTCTCGGAATGTGTGCACTAATCACTTTTGAAACTTCCCCTGCATTCCTGAGCATCAGTCACGATCCAAGGGTACTCCCTAGATTTAACATGACATATAGAACCCCGAAGGACTCCATACAAGCTACTTAGTCCTCATAACATAAGAAATAGAATAATAAGAGTAAAACCACATTTCAAGATCAAAAGTTTTTCATAAACGAAAGCGGAATTCTAGACACTAAGTCTCAATATAACCATCTATTACAATGTTTGAATGAAATAGGCCTAGCCCATACGACATGTCCAAAAAGGGAAATACATTAAATGAAACTAAAACATGAGAAGAAGCCGTCCTCGAACCATGAGGACTCACCAACAAGCTCGGACGATACTCAAGTCCAAGATCTAGATACTAGGATGATCAACTCGAGAACAAGACCCTACAGTTGGTGAAAAATGTAGGACAAGTAGGTGTTAGTAAAAAACGCACTAAGTATGATAGCCATGCATAAAAATATTGAAAACATGCTAAAAGAGACATTTCATTTGAGATCATGCAATTTACCAAGTTTAAACATCATCATGACGATAGTGGAAAAGCATAAGTGATAAACATAGTCAATACTTAGATCATCATAACATAAGAGAAACACTTCATAAATAACCTCAAAGCATACTTGTGCAATGCATGGATAAGACCCCATAAATTTGACCCATGCTAAGTAAACCTCCTTAGGCCATCATTCATATTCATCATCTTTAAGACATTGAAAACTCACATAAAAGCTTCTTGAGTAACCATAGTTCATAATTCATATTCTTGTTCTTGTTGTGGGAAATAACCTTAATCGACATGAGACCATGTGAGCTATAACATGATCATCCGGTGTTACCCACACCGAAAATGGTTGTCCTACTTGCCTTAGGTAGAACCATGGTTTGTTAGCTTAGGTGGATCCACTAGCTAAATATCCTATGGGGTCACGTAGGTTATGGGATACAGAGATTGCTACTAGAAACCCGGACTCAACTGACGTAGAAGGTCCCCATCTCATGAGACATACATGAGAAGCCCAGACTCAACTAATGTAAAAGACTTCCATCTCATTTCAATATCTACTCGGTGCTAAGCATCAATCCCACATAATACTTATTAAGTCATAACTTGATTCATTAAGATAGCTCATTAGATCATGCATAAGAATAACCTTTCACCGACCATGTCTACATATAGATTCAATTAGGTGTGAAAGCATTTTAAACCTAGAATCTTCATTATGTGAGAAAACCTTTCACATCATGTTCATTATGTGTTGATGAGAATGTCCTTTCAATAACACAACAACTACATCATGATCATAGAAACTTCACTCTCAAAGTGTTCTTAAAGCATACACATAAAATCCATAAAAGCACGCATAATTCCCATACCTTGCCCTTACAAGGTTCAAAGCTCATATCAAATCAACACATCTAGAATTCAATACATTATACATGGATATCATAATAATTCACATAACCCAATCACTACATGCATAATTTCATAACACCCATCTTTCATCAACAAAGACCCACATGACAAGATCATAATTGAGAAATATAGGGGTTCCATGGGTTCTTGGGGATTACAACATAAAAACCATAAGAAGTTATCAATTAACACATAATTTAACATAAATCAATCATTAGAATCAATTTTTGAAAGGAGCCCATGACTTTGGAATCAAACCCTAACTTTTGGGGATTTCTATCTTTGAAATTGGGAGTTTGAAGAGACTCAATGGATGAAGGACTACCATACCTTATCAATAAAGGCCAATGAATTTGGTGTGAAGAACCTTGCTTCTTGAATCATAGCTCCAACTTTCTCCTTCTTCTTACTCTAGAGAGAGAATTTTTGGTGAGGATGAACTTTTGGGAATTAATTTGGATTTTAAGAATAATGAGTGGAATGACTTAATTTAGGGGTCTAAAATCCTTACATAGGTGGTATAGATTAGGCTAAAACGTTACCACTTAATCTTAATTAAAACCGAAAAGACCCAAATACCCCTAGGCTTAACCACCAAGACTGCTCCCAGGTCACCATCCATGAGACCACGCTAACGGGTCGTGGTTGAACCCTTCGTCTGTGCTGGTCAATCGTGGTTTGGTGACTGGGGCTTTTAGACAAACCACAGACTTTCCACCCACTGGGCGTGGACCCACCAACGAGGCGTGGTTCCTACCGTTGGTCACTGCCCAGGCAGTTTTCTAGGGTCCTCCTCAAGGGCCCATGGTTGGTCCTTGAGGGGTGGTACCTTGACATGCTAATACGAAATCCTCTATTTTAAGTACGGGGAGTTAAATTCATGCCTCTAACCCTCACGTTAAGCTCTAGTTTTGCCTACTAACTTCTGCGTGTTATAATATCTCCCCCTTGGGAACATTCGTCCTCCAATGATGATCTAGACACCTTACGAAAGTAAAGACTCAAGACTAACAACCCATCATGCATGCAACATCAAAATAATGAACAATTCGAAGGAGGAAACTTCAACTCTAATTTAAACATATTCAATGCATCACAAGGAAGTAGGAACTGCATCTAACAATCCAATATGCATGAATCTTAACCTTTCTTATGTTCATAGGAGGAATTACCTTCTCCAAACTAAAAACATGCTCAACACAACCTCATGGAACCATTATTCCCTTTACTTAAGAAAAGCATATATATAAAGCATGTTCATCAATTCATCTCTTTAAGCATATAGGCAGTCCGTACTTAATGCACAATATCATGAGGAACATCAATCACAAAAAAACTCATTTTCTTACCAAACAAAAGCTTTCATGAACACACATAACTTAAGGAGATCATGGAACACATAAAACACACATGACTCCAAAACATAGAACAAGTCAAGAGGAACTCTTTGTCTCAAGCTAGAGTAAGAGTAGAAGGAAATATATGAGGATATCGCGACATCATATTGGCTTCGGCCTCCCAAGTAGCACCCTAAAGTAAAAGATTCCTCTACAACTCTTTTACGGAAGCAACTTTCTTGTTTTCTCGACTTCTTAATTTGCTAGTCTAAAATCTCAATCGAAACTTCCTCATAAGGAAGACTTTCCACAACTCTCAATCCTTCTAGGGACATTAAGGATGTCGGATCTCCATCGCGCTTCTCAAGCATAGAGACATGGAAAATTGGATGTACCTATGTCAACTTACTAGGTAAGTCTAATTCCTAGGCAACCTTACAAACATATCTCAAAACCTCACTATACCCTTCATAGGTGAGGTTCTCAAGTAAATCCCTTGGCATTAACATTAGGTACACTCAACAACCTTTCTATCTAAGTACACCATCTCCCCCTTGGGAGAAAGCCTCTACTAATTCCTTAATTACTGCTTCTTTCAAGTCAACCAAAATCGGATCAAGCCATTGCTTAGCTTTCATATTACCCTCATAAGACGATTCAGACCCATTGTGAACCATGCACCACCCTTGGTGGAGTCGACTAATTGAACACTTAATCGGGCGGACCTATGAACATTACCAAGTATTCATAATGACTATACCGGGTTCTAAAGGCCGTCTTTAGAATATCATCCCCTTTCACCTTCAATTGGTGATAACCCAAACGACAATCAATCTTAGAGAAATAAATAGCCCCTTGAAGTTGGTCAATACTAAAAATCTATTTCCCGCTCCCTAACTAGGTGGTAAAATCAACCTTCAGCCATCATCCTTCTAACTCTTATATAAGGAACAACTAACCTCTAGGCATGGGACCTTCCCCTTCCATTCTAGGATAGGCTCACTTGGGAACTAAAATCTCACCATCCTTGTTCTATAATCAATAGAGGCATGACAAGAGTACAACCAATCCTTACCAAGGGCAATGTCAAAGTCTAACATCTCAAGCTCTGCCTAGTTAACAAGAGTAACTCTATGGGATAGGGAAACGGGGCATTTCTTATAGTCCTCTTAACCACAATAGAGTCACTTACAAGGGTAGGGAGACAAAAAAGTTCTAACAGCATCAACCCTCATACACATATATGACGTCACATAAAAAAAATTAAGTAGCACCGGAACCTAATAACATAAAAAATCCAATAGAGAGCTTTCTACATACCGGTAGCCATAGCTGGGGGATACTCTTGTTTACCTCTAGCCTGGGGAGCATAAAATCTATCTTGCTTAGGAGCACTAGTACCTGAACCACTTGGAGGAGCTTGCTTGCACTTTCTTCCTCTAGCCTTAAGTATTGGGAAATCCCTCATTTTGTGACCACTCTTACCACAACCATAATACCCATCCATGCCGGCTAGACACTTACCCGTATGTTTTCTTCCACACCTAGCACAATCCGGCCATAGAGACAAATTACTTCCTTCATGAAACTTAGGGTTAACATCCCCTCTTTGTTAAACCTTAGAGGAGCCTCAGAAAGACGTTGTCCGGAAAATTTTTGTTGAAATCTAGGATGACGATGTCCATCAGACCTTCCTAGAGAGGAACTATCATCCTCAATTCTAAACCTTTTCCCCCCTGGACCTCTCTTTGAGTTTCTCTTCATCAACACTTTGGGCACAAACCATAAGACGAGAAATATTCATATCATGATCAAGCATAGCCGTACGACATTTTTTCACTACCAAGTCGGACACATCCGACACAAACTTACTCATTTCCGATTTAGGGTCGGCCACTATAGATGGGCCATATCTCAACAATCGAGTGAACATCCAAACATATTCCTTAACACTCATACTATCTTGCCAAAGGTTAATGAACTCAAGTATCATAGCCTCTCTCATATCCAGAGGGAAAAACCTACCAAAAAAAGCCTTCTTAAATCTTTCCCACTCTTTGGGACTCTCTTCTACCGGCCTCGCTTCAATCGATTCGTTGAACCAAATCTTAGCAACACCTTTCAATTGACGAGCGGCCAAATCCGCCTTCTCTACCGGAGTCACTCCCACAAAGTACAACACCTTAGAGACCTCATCTATAAAATCTTGAGGATCTTTCTCCATCGTTGACCCATAAAATTCTAGAGTTTCTATCCCGGCCTGAGTCAATATTTGAAAACCAAACCTAAACTTCGCCTTAGTCACTTGATCGGTCAAAGGACCAACCGAAACTTGAGGAGCTTGAGGAGGATCTCATTGATCAACATTGTCTCCCTCAATTCCACTAGTGAAACCTCCTTGAGTAGTCATGTCCTACAGACCACCGGGTAAGGATTAGGAGAGCGATCTTATAGAGTTAAACTCTATGGAACGACTTAAGAGTAATGAGGAAGTGAAGTTTCCTAATCATCTTGTAGCCTCTCATTCATAAATGTGGTACGCTTCAAACTTATGAATAAGACTCTACTAGACGTGTCTTATAAGACATCATCCTAGGATCATTCTAAACTTTGTGCTCTGATACCAAGTTTGTCACGACACATGGATACCCCTATATGTAACATGGCGTATAGAACCCCGAAGGACTCTATACAAGCCACTTAGTCCTGATAACATAAGCAGTAGAACAATAAGAGTAAAAACACATTTCAAATCCAAAAGTTATTCATAAACGAAAGTGGAACTCTAGATACTAAGTCTCAATATAGCCATTTATAACAATGTTTGAATGAAATAGTGCATAGCCTATACAATATGTCCAAAAAGGAAAATACATGAAACGAAACTACAACATGAGAAGAAGCCATCCTTGAACCATGAGGACTCACCAACAAGCTTGGAAGACACTCATGTCCAAGCTCTAGCCACTAGAATGATCACCTCGAGAACTAGACCCTACACTTGGGGGAAAATGTAGGAAAAGTAGGCGTTAGTACAAAAATGCACTAAGTATGATAGTCATGCATAAAAAAGTTGAAAACATGCTAAAAGAGACATTTCATTTGAGATCATGCAATTTACCAAGTTTAAGCATCATCATGAAGATAAAAGCATAAGTCAAAAACATAGTCAATACATAGATCATCATAACATAAGGGAAACACTTCATAAATAACCTCAAAGCATACTTGTGCAATGCATGGATAAGACCCCATAAATCTCACCCATGCTAAGTAAACCTCCTTAGGCCAACATTCATATTCATCATCTTTAAGACCTTGAAAACTCATATAAAAGCTTCTTGAGTAACCATAGTTCATAATTCATATTCTTGTTCTTATTGTGGGAAATAGCCTTAACTGACATGAGACCATGTGAGGTATAACATGATCATCCGGTTTTACCCACACCGAAAATGGTTGTCCTACTTGCCTAAGGTAGAAACATGGTTTGTTAGCTTAGGTGGATCCATTAGCTAAAATCCTACGGGGGCACGTAATTTATGGGATACGGAGATTTCTACTAGAAACCCAAACTCAACAGACGTAGAAGGTCTCCACCTCATGAAACATACATGGGAATCCCGAACTCAAATGATGTATAAGACTTCCATCTCATTTCAATATCCACTCAGTGCTAAGAATCAATCCCACAGAATACTTATTAAGTCATAACTTGATTCATTAAGATAGCTCATTAGATCATGCGTGAGAATAACCTTTCACTGTCCATGTTTACATATAGATTCAATTAGGTGAGAATGCCCTTCAACCCTAGAATCTTCATTATGTGAGAAAACCATTCACATCATGTTCATTATGTGTTTATTAGAATGACCTTTCAATAACACAATAACTACATCATGATCATAGACACTTCACTTTCAAAGTGTTCTTAAAGCATACACAAAAATTCCATAAAAACATGCATAATTCCCATACCTTGCCCTTTCAAGGTTCAAAGCACATATCAAATCAACACATGTATAATTCAATACATTATACATGGATTTCATCATAATTCAAGTAACCTAATCACTACATGCATAATTTCATAATACTCTTCTTTCATCAAACAAAGACACACATCACAAGATCATAATTAGAAATATGGGGGTTTCATGGGTTCTTGGGGATTACAACATAAAAACCATAAAAAAAAATCATCAATTCAAACATAATATAACATAAATCAATCATTAAAATCGATTTTGAAATGAACCCATGACTTTGGAATCAAACCCTAACTTTTGGGGATTATTATCTTTGAAATTGGGAGTTTGAACTCCTTGGATGAAAGATATCCATTGATGAAGGAATACCATACCTTATCAATGAAACCCAATTAATTTAGTGTGAAGAACCTTGCTTCTTGAACCCTAGCTCCAACTTCCTTCTTCTTCTTCTTCTTCTTCTTCTTCTTCTTTTTCTAGTTCTAGAGAGAGAATTTTTGGGAATTCATTTGGGTTTTAAGAATATTGAGTGGAATGACTTAATTTAGGGGTATAAAATCCTTATATAGGTAGTCTATATTAGGCTAAAACGACACCACTTAATCTTAAGCAAAACCGGAAAGACCAAAAATACCCCTAAGCTTAACCACCAAGACTGCTCCCAGGTCACCATCCACAAGACCACGCTGATAGGCCGTGGTTGGACCCACAGTCTGTGCTGGTCAATCGTGGTTTGGTGACTGGGGCTTTTGGACAAACCAAAGACATTCCACCCATGGAGCGTGGACCCACCAATGGGGAGTGGGTCCTGCCGTTGGTCACTACCCAGGCAATTTTCTAAGGTCCTCCTCAAGGGCCCATGGTTGGTCCTTGAGGGGTGGTACCTTGACGTTCTAACACAAAATCCTCGATTTTAAGTACGGGGAGTTACATTCATGACTTTAACCCTTACGTTAAGCTCTAATTTAGCCTACTAACTTTCGGGGTGTTA
This sequence comes from Solanum tarnii x Solanum tuberosum, assembly GCA_029582315.1. Classification (NCBI taxonomy): domain Eukaryota; kingdom Viridiplantae; phylum Streptophyta; class Magnoliopsida; order Solanales; family Solanaceae; genus Solanum; species Solanum tarnii x Solanum tuberosum. Next base: position 10,035 of record JAJONS010055978.1, read on the forward strand.
CAACATCTGTATGCACCTCACCTCTGAAAGAATGATCCATGGGAGCTCTCAAATCCTGTCAAGAATGTTCTTCAAAATAAGTGGATCAGTTTCCATAACTACTGGTAGTGTTTACTTGAAAATGCAATATTGTAATCCTTCCTTCATTGCATTGGCTTTGGCAGTTAACCCATCCTTCTCAGGAATTACAGTAGCTTTAGCAAAAATAAGATCTCCCCTTTCATCTCTTTCACCGAAAGCTATGGAGCCAGCCTTCAAATTTCCCTTTGAAGCTCCATCATTGTTAGATTTATAGGTACCTTATTTAGGTTTTATCCAGACTACCACCCTACAACATAAATTAGGAACATAACCGTCTAAAAATTGCACTAATAAATGCCAATGCTTTGGAATGTTTTGAACCCAAGGGTTTTTCAGTCATCTATAAAAGGTTTTATTTAAAAATTGTTGCTTTCATGAAGTTTTAAGGTGTTAAATGAATTTTGCAGTATTTTGTTTATTAACGCATTAACCATTTTAAAATGGGGTTGTAAGGGTTCTCCTATATGGGTGTTAGAGTAGGTACCCACATGGCCCGATAAGTTGGGTCGTGACATGTTATTTCCTGCCTCATTTTCCCTTTGACCTTGAACTGCTTTCCCGTTTAACCCTTCCTCATCCCTGTTAACATCAACCTTTCTAGGAACTCATTCAGGTTGTATGACTCTACAATCATGCACATAATAACCTTGCACTGTCCGTATTGCTCCAAATTCTATATCCATGCTAACGTGATCAAGTAAATTTGTCATCAAGTCCACCAGAACCTTCACCTTTGCATGGCTAGGCCAAGTCTTATTGAGTGTGGCCATGTCAAGATGTAGAGGAGTTCCAACTGCTTATGCCAACGAGAAGAGAGATTCCTTCATATAGTATTTGGGTAAGGGATTTGGGAATGAGGTCCAAGCCATGACTTTTGTTGTCTCTTCCTCTAATTTGAATCTTGAATCATAAGTCAGGGCCTCATTAGATACAAATTTCTATCATTTGATCTGATATGGAAATCCACCTTAGACGTAATATTGATGAAATCTTCCTTAAACTATAATCTTATCAAAATATGTCTATTACGAAAGAAACCTATCTAGCTAGCAACTCCCTTTGATATTGCATTGTGTGGGTATAATACTTTGAACTTCTTCTAAATTAGACTAGCCGTAAGAGAATTTTCCAACTATTGCGTGTTGGAGGCTTTCTATGATGTCTATGGTTTTCACCCCTTTCTCCGTCAACTTGGTATATGGTTCACCATGCAAAAGCAGATTAGGCTCATACGGATTGTTGGTAAACTTGTAGGACTTGTTATTTTTCCATTAAAGATCTGAGGCTTTAAAAATTTATCATAATCCAAAACCGAGTCAGTATCAAGTGAAGAGGGGTTGGTAGATTTAAATGTGCTAGGTATAGGGGAATGGTCAGCCATCGCCATCGATGACTAACTAGTGGCCGGAGTGGCCATCAACAAAATGGTAGAGATAGGTGACGCTAGGTCAGGGTTTGCATGAAAGACAGACATATATAAAATGATGCAATGCTCTGAGAGTTTCCTTGATCACTGTTAGACAATTGACATTTTTTCCAGCTTATTATTTTTACTGTTTTTTACTTATTTCAGTTTAGTGCTTCCTATTTTCTAGCTAGACCTAGTCAACTTTAGTTGCTAAACTTTCTGATGTTAGTGGCCCCTTTAATTGCTGTTAGTGGACCCTTTTATGGTTGTTAGTGGCACATGTTCTTATTTAGTTTTAATATCCACTTTGTAAGTGGCTACTAGATAGGAAATGGTTAGGTTTTTCCTTGTATAAATTCAGATCTTATGCAACTTAATATATAACTGAAATTTTATAAGTTCACTATATTTTTATTCTTCAAATCAGTTTCTTGAGTATTTTTGTTCTAACAGTGGCATCAGAGCCACTTGTTGATCTTGCAGGACCAAAAAGTTTTAACCTACAACACAAATGGCATCCAACAACCTACCTTTAAATCCACCATTCACTTTCACCGGTGAAAATTACAAAATCTGGTACGTTAAGACGCAAGCTTTTCTAGAAGCCTAGGAACTTTGGGAAACTGTGACGGAAGATAAATAACTTGTTTCTCTACCAACAAATCCTAACTTGGCTCAAATCAAATCCAACAACGAAGAGAAGGCAAAGAAATCTAAAACCAAGTCGCTTATGCAGAATACTGAGGCAGATTCTGTGTTTTACAGAATCATGGCTTGCAAAACAACAAAAGAGGCTTGGGATAGGTTGAAACAAGAATATCAAGGCAGCGATAGAACACATCAAATGCAAATGTTGAACCTGAAAAGAGAGTTCGAGTGCTTGAATATGCAGGATGATGAAACAATCAGTAAGTATGTTGATCGAATCTCCTTAATTGTTAATAACATTAGACTTCTTGATGAAGAAGTTACAGAAAAATGAATTGTGGAGAAAGTTCTTGTGACTCTTCCAGAGTAGTTTGAATCTAAGATTTCCTCTCTTGAAGAATCCAAGGACGTGGGCAAAATTTCATTAGGTGAACTAATGAGTGCTCTTCAAGCACAAGAGCAAAGTAGGACTATGAGATGGAACAAGTTCACTGAAGGAGCTTTCTCTGTACAAAAACAAATATTTGGTAAATGAAAGCAATAGGTCAACCAAAAGAATAAGGGCAAGCATGATGGAGGAAATAATAGTGGAGATGTGAAGCAAAAGTTCCCTCCGTGCAAACATTGTAAAAGAACTACACATCTGGAGAAGTACTGTTGGTGGAGGGTAGATGCTATATGCGACAACTGCAACCATACGGGGCACATATCCAAGGTCTGCAAATCAAAAGCAAAGGCCTCTGGTGTTTCGCAAGCACAAGTAGCAGAAGCTGCAGATGCACATGAGGAGCAACTCTTTGCAGTTTCATACTTTTCAATCAATGAATCCTCTGATTCATGGCTTCTTGATAGTGGTTGCACACATCAGTTGTGCAATGATGCTGAAATGTTCAAATTCCTCGATGATACATACAAATCTAAAGTAGAAGTGAGAAATGGTGAAGCAGTAGAAGTTAAAGGCAGAGGTACAGTGTCTATCTCAACAATATCACGTATCAAAACTAATCCTGATGTTTTGTACACACCTGATATGAGTCAAAATTTGTTGAGTGTTGGACAAATGCTTGAAAAATAATTATTCTCTGCATTTTAAGAATCGTGAATGTGTTGTTTCTGACCCTTCTGGAGTAGAATTATTTTATGTTAAGATGAGCAACAGAATGTTTTCAGTTGATTGGGAGAAAATAACTGAGCAGGCTTACACTATTACTTCACAAACATGAACAAACCTATGGCACAAAAGGTTTGGTCACTTCAATTTGAGAAGCATCGCTGAAATGAAAAACAAGGAGCTAGTCGAAAATATGCCTGAATTTCTTTCTAATGCTCAAGTTTGTGAAACTTGCCAACAGGGAAAGCAAACAAAATTGCCATTTCAAGCAAATCAAGTATGGAGAGCTAACCAGAAACTTTAGCTCATTCATACGTATGTTTGCGGCTTAATGAAAACAGATTCATTGAGTGGTAACTAATACTTTTTACTATTTATTGATGACTACACCAAAATGTGTTGGGTTTATTTCATTAAACTGAAGAGTGGAGTCTTTGATGTTTTTAAACAATTTAAAGCTTTAGTAGAAAGTCAATGTAATCTTAGTATTAAGGCTTTAAGGTCTGACAATGGAGGAGAATATACTTCTTCTCAGTTTGTGGAGTTTTGTAATAGCACAGGTATTGAACGCCAATTGACATTACCATACACTCCACAACAAAATAGCGTGACTAAACGGAAGAACAGTACAGTAATAGAGATGGCCAGATGTCTTTTGCTTGAAAGAAAGATCCCAAATCAGTTTTGGGCGGAGGCAGTTAATACCTCTGTATATTTGCTGACCAGATTGCCTACTAAGGCCTTGCAGGACATGACTCCATATGAAGCTTGGTGTGGGAACAAACCATCAGTACACCATCTCAAAATCTTAGGATGTATATGCCATTATCGAGTTCCAGAAACAAAGAGGACTAATCTGGACAACAAGGCTCACAAAGGCATATTTATAGGCTATAGTTCATCCTAAGGTTACAGGATTTCTGTTTGAAATCAGAAAAACTAATTCTCAGCCGAGAAGTGAAGTTTGATGAAGCAGCTGGTTGGGATTGGAAAAATCAGAAGACCTCTTATTCAAATTTATTTTTAAAAGAGCAGCCTCAACTTTCAAAAGATGAATTAATGGATGATGTACCAGTGAGGGGAACTCAATCTTTTAAAGATGTCTATCAGCGGTGTAACTTGGTTACCTCTGAACCAACAAGCTATGTTGAAGCACAAGACTCTCAGGCATGGAGGAGAGCTATGCAAGATGAGCTAGACATGATCGAGAAGAACGGAACCTGGCAGCTTGTTGAAAGACCTAGAAATCGCAAGGTGATTGGTGTAAAATGGATTTTCAAGACAAAACTCAATCCTAATGGAACAATTTGCAAACATAAGGCTAGATTGGTGGTGAAGGGATACGCACAACAATATGGTGTGGATTACCAGGAAACATTTGCTCCTGTAGCAAGGTATAACACAATCAAGCTTATTCTTGCATTTACATCTCATAATTCCTGGCAGATTCATCAAGTTGATGTCAAATAGACTTTTTTGAATGGTTTGCTTGCTGAAAAGATCTATGTAGAGCAACCAGATGGTTTCTCAATTCCTAGAAAAAAGAATCATGTTTATCTCTTAAAGAATGCCATGTATGGCCTAAAACAAGCCCCAAGGGCATGGTATGAGAGGATGTACAATCATCTCATCCAACTTGGCTTTAGTAAAAGTCAAAGTGAAGCTACTCTGTATGTGAAAGTCACTACAGGTGAGTCCTTAATTGTTTCAATTTATGTGGATGATATGCTTGTGACAGGAAGCAAAATTGAACTAATCCAAAGGTTCAAGGATGAAATGGAGGAAATCTTTGAAATGACTGATCTTGGAGTCATGAAGTACTTTCTTGGCATGGAAGTGTTGTAGTCCAGTGATGGAATTTTCATATGCCAGCAAATATACATTTTGAATATTCTAAATAGGTTCAAAATACAAGACTGCAAACCTTTGAGTACTCCAATCTCTACTGGTGTGAAGCTTGGCAAGGATAAGGATTCCGAAAAAGTTGATGATAGTATGTATAGAACCTTATCTAACCGCAAGCAGACCTGACATTGTATTTGTTGTAGGTTTGCTCTCTAGGTGCATGCATTCGCGTAGAGACATACACTTCCCAGCGGCTAAAAGAGTGTTAAGGTATATTAAAGGAACCAACAAGTTTGGAACTTTTTTCCCAACATTTGCCGAAGTAACTATGAACCTGATCGGGTACTCTAATAGTGATTGGGGTGGCGGAATTGATGATTCCAGAAGCACCTCTAGATATCTTTTTTGTTTGGGGACAAGTTGTTTTAGTTGGAGCTCTAGGAAATAAGAAACTACAGCTCAATCAACAGCAAAAGTTGAGTACATAGTTGTTGCATCTGCTGTGAATCAAGTTATTTGGCTAAGGAAGATGTTGAAGGACTTGGGCCAAGAACAAACAGAAGCTACCTAGATCATGTGTGACAATAGTTCAGCAGTTTCAATCTCAAAAAATCCAGTGTTTCATGGTCGAACTAAGCATATCAAAATGAAGTTTCATTTTATTAGAGAAGTCCAACAATCTAATGAAGTGTTGCTGGTTCATTATTCATCTGAGATCCAGCTAGCTGACATTTTCCCTAATTCATTGCCAAAGGAAACGTTTGAATATTTGAGGCAACGAATTGGTGTTTGCCACAAAAATGCCAAGGAGGAGTGTTAGACAATTGGTATTTTTTCCATCTTTACTGTTTTTTACTTATTTCAGTTTAGTGCTACCTATTTTCTAGCTAGACTTAGTCAACTTTAGTTGCTCAACTTTTTGATGTTAGTGGCTCCTTTAATGGCTGTTAGTGTCCTGTTTTATGGTTGTTAGTGGCACATGTTCTTATTTAGTTTTAACATCCTCTTTTTAAGTGGCTACTAGATAGGAAATGGTAAGGTTTTTCCTTGTATAAATTCAGATCTTTTGCAAATTAATATATAGCTGGAATTTTATAAGTTCACTCTATTTTTATTCTTCAAATCAGTTTCTTGAGTATTTTTGTTCTAACAGTGGCATCAGAGCCTCTAGTTGATCTTACAGGACCAAAAAGTTTTAACCTACAACACAAATGGCATGCAACAATCTACCTTTAAATCCACCATTCACTTTCACCGGTGAAAATTACCTAATCTGGTACGTGAAGATGCAAGCTTTTCTAGAAGAGTATGAACTTTGGGAAACTGTGATGGAAGATAAACCACTTGCTGCTCTACCAGCAAATCCTACCTTGGTTCAAATGAAATCCAACAACGAAGAGAAGGCAAAGAAATCTAAAGCCAAGTTGCTTATGCAGAAGGTTGTGGCAGATTTTGTGTTTTACAGAATCGTGGCTTGCAAAACAGCAAAAGAGGCTTGGGATAGGTTGAAAGAAGAATATCAAGGCAGCGATAGAACATGCCAAATGCAAGTGTTGAACCTGGAAAGAGAGTTTGAGTGCTTGAATATGCACAACGATGAAACAATCAGTAAGTATGTTGATCGAATCTCCTTAATTGCTAACATTTGACTTCTTGGTGAATAATTTATTGAAAAATGAATTGTGGAGAAAGTTCTTGTGACTCTTCCTGAGAGGTTTGAATCTAAGATTTCCTCTCTTGAAGAATCCAAGGACCTGGGCAAACTTTCATTAGGTGAACTAATGAGTGCTCTT
>JAJONS010055979.1:0-23765 GCA_029582315.1 Solanum tarnii x Solanum tuberosum
TTGTGATATCTTTGGTTTCTTTTTGGTATTCTTTAGAAGGTAATTAGTTTCTACATACTAATTATTGTCTTTAGTTACTCATAAAGCGGTCAAGATCCAAATCTATCGTTTTGATTCGTTTTCTCAAGTAAAGGCGTTAGATCTCTACCATAAATCTATTCGTTGTTACTTGGATCTTTTCAAGGCCTTAGAACATCTAATTCTTGGAAATTCGTGGATCTTTCCTTCGAATCTCCCATATCTTTATTTAGTTTTGTTGTTTCTTTTCTTGTGCTTCCGCATTCTAATATTCAATTCTCTATTTGTGATCTCCTTTAACCTTGCTGTTATCACTAGTTATGATTCATCCCTATTCATCACCAACACTCCACCTTCATCGGACTCCCAATCATGCTAGTTGTGCACATATTTGGGTAATTCTTTCTTGCCTTCCTCAACATGGGCAGTACTACCCATAGATAACCTGCTCAAAGCATCATCAACAACATTAGCCTTACCTGGGTGATAGAGAATACTCATGTCATAATCCATGAGTAACTCCAACCACCTCCTCTGTCTAAGACTAAGCTCTATCTGACTAAATACATACTGAAGACTCTTGTGATCGGTGAACACATCTGCATGAATACCATAAAGATAGTGACGCCATATTTTCAAAGCGGATACTACAACAACAAACTCTAGATCATGGGTTAGGTAATTCTTGTCGTGAATCTTAAGTTGTCTGGACGCATAAGCTATAACTTTGCAATTCTGCATCAATACACAATTGAGTCCCACTCTGGACACATCAACAAACACAACAAAGCCTTGTGTACCCTCCAGTAAGGTCAACATTGGGGAAATAGTCAACCGCATTTTCAATTCCTGAAAGCTTTTCTCACAAGCTTCAGACCATTAAATCTTTGAGGTCTTCTGAGTAAATTTTGTCAATGGGGATGAAATAGATGAGAACCCCTTGACAAACCTCCTATAATAACCATCCAATCCCAACAAACTTATAATATAAGTTGCAGATATGGGTCTAGGCCAATTCTACACTGCGTCAAGCTTCTGAGTGTCAACTCGCATCCCTTAACCCGAAACAATATGGCCTAAGAACGCCAGTGACTCAAGCCAAAACTCACACTTGGAAAATTTGGCATACAACTCCTTATCCTTTAGAGTTTGAAGAACTGCTCTGAGATGACTAGCATGATCCTCCTCGTTCCTCAAATAAATTAGCATGTCATTATTGAATACGATAACAAACACATCAGATAAGGCCTAAACACTATGTTCATAAGGTCCATAAAAGCGGCAGGAGCATTAGTCAAACCAAAACACATAATTAGAAACTCATAATGACCATAGCCGTCCTAAATGATGTCTTCAAGATGTCACTTTCTCTTACTCTCAAGTGATGGTAGCCATATCATATGTCTATCTTAGAAAGACAAGTGGCACCATGATGTTGATAGAAAATATCATCAATTCTCATAAGAGGATAATTATTTTTTATGGTAACCTTTTTCAATTCGCGATAATCAATACACATCCTAAAAGAACCATCTTTTTTCCTCTTAAATAAGACTAGAGCTCCCCAAGGTGAGACACTTGGTCAAATGAAACTTTTATCAAGAAGGTCTTTCAACTGCTCTTTTAACTCAGTTGGAGCCATTCTATATGGAAGAATAGAAATAGGTCGAGTATGAGGAAGAATATCTACATTGAAGTCTATTTATCTCAAAGGAGGGAATCCTAGAAGATTATCATAACTCTGGAAACTCACTCACAACAGTAACTTACTAAATAGGTGGTGTCTCAACATGAAAGTCTTTAACGAACTAAGTGATAGATTCACCATTTGGAAACTAACCTTCTTGCCTTATGATACAAAATAAAATGACCGTTAGGCAATGCTGAACTACTCATCCACTAAATAACTGGCTCATTAGGAAACTAGAACTTAACCACTCGAGTTCTACAATAAACCGAGGCATAACAAGCATGAAGCCTGTCCATTCGTAGAATAACATAAAAGTGCACAATGTCTAGCTCGATTAAGTCAGCCATGGTGTCCTTCTGATTGATAGAAATGGTACAATCACGATAAACTCTCACAACTAGAATAGAGTCACCAACAAGTGTGGAAACACTAAAGGGCTCAAGAAGTTGCTCAGGAAGAATATCAAAATTCATAGCAATATATGGAGTCACAAAAGATTGACTTGCACCTATATCAAGCAATGCATATACATAAAAAGTAAAGAGTTTTATCATACTAGTGAAAGCATAAGGTTAATTCTCTAGCTCTTGGTATCTGGTAAAAATATACAGACAGCTTGCTCCTTCGCATGTCTATGAAGTTGGTCTTCTAGGTGCAGCTCTATCTAGCGGAGCCACTAAAGAGGACTGGGCTCTATCGCCCCCATTACCACTACCATGCCTATTTTTAGGGAACTCTCTCATGAAGTGACATGTCTGACCACACTTGAAACAACCAGTGGATTCATCACGACACACTCCTGGGTGGTTCCTACAAAACATAGCACATGCAGGAGTCCAGGTGGCCCATTGTGCAACATTACCTTGAGATTAAGCAGGTCTAGCTCAAAAGTTCTGCTAACTTTGATTCTTGAACTCACCTATGTTCTTTGGTGTAGGTGCACTAGGAGATGATGGAGCAGGTCTAGTTGGCTTTAGTCAAAAAGCTGACCGGTTTACTGCTACCCGGACTCATTACCTGTTGTCTTAGCCTTTTTGTTGCGAAACTCTTCCCTATTCTTACTTAACCTTTTGCACATGGATCATAATCCTTGTTGTGTCCATGTCCCCTATCAACATTGCAACCTTACCTTATTTTCTTGATAGAAGAGATAAACCAGACACAAACAAGCTCATCCTGCTCATCAAATCAACAACCATCTTGGGAACATAACTAGATAGTTGAGTGAACTTGATGCTATACTCATGTACACTCATGGATTCCCACTTAAGAGTGAGAAATTCTCTTACGTTTGCCTCTCTCAGTTCACGGGGAAACAACGCCCCATGAACGTTCTTCGAACATATCCCAACTCACAATTGGTGCCCCTTCAGCTCTACTCTTCTTCCATTGGTCGTACTAGACTCTAGCAACACCCTTCAGTTGTTATGAAACTAGTGCCACGAGCTTAGCATTTACAACATGCATCACCTTAAACACTTTCTGCAACACTTCCACTAAGTTTTCTAAATCTACAGTGACATTTTAACTGGTGAAGTCTAAAGGATTTATCCTTAAGAACTCACGAATCCTGGATGTATCAGCTACATCCTGTCGATTCCCTATTTGTTGCCCAACTTTGTTCATCAAAAATTTACTCAACATCCAGATAACATCCAAGAACGCAATGTTAGTGACCTATCCTTAGGGTTGCACTTCTGGTGCTTTGGGGACCCCTTGATCCGGGGGATCAACATTCCTCCTTGAAGGAAGACCTCTAACAGCTCTTCGTGGAAGCATGATCTAAAATATATGAGAAAGAATAAATTAGAAAGAAACTTTCATAGATTTGAACTCTATCGCACGAAAAGATAATGAAAGAAGTAAGATATTTCCTAAATGTCGTAGCCTCCTAATTATAAATGTGGTCCACTTCACACCTATAACTAAGACTCTATAGACACAGCTACATAGACATCATAGGACTCTTGAACTCTATGCTCTGTTACCAAGTTTGTCAAGCCCCGAGCCTACACCCTGGATGTAAGTAGCACTCTAGAACCATTGTTGGCCCTAAACGGACCCTTGGCCTGGCTCAACTCTCAACGGAAGACTTACTCAACAATAAATGAACTTCAAAGTAAAGATTTAACCCAATGTCTCAAAATATATAACTCAGAATATTTTAAATAAAACATTCAACTGCCCAAAAGAGGCAACTCAAGTCTTAAACAATTAACACTAGAAATGAAAAGACTCCTTTAAACAATACTGTCTATTATGAAGCCTCTAACGAATATGATGGAAGTCGTGACAAGACCCACGACATCCTTATATGACTGAAAGTAAATGTTGAACCTTTTGAAGCAAGGAAGCTCACCAAAGAAACTCTGGAAATGCAAGTTGTATCAACGGAGCGCCTGTTGATGACCTTGTATACCTATTTGTATATAAAAGATGCAGTCCAAATGGTGTTAGTACATAGAATGTACGAGCATGCAAGGAGAACCCTAAAACACAGACATAAGCTTGAACTAATAAAAAGGAAGAACATACTCATCTCATCTCATCACAACTCAACTCAAAGATACTCAAACTCAGAAATACTCAACTAAAATTAATATAAAAGCAACAATAAAGATACATTATACATAAAACTTTTAAAACACTAGATAATAACTCAATGTTTTTAAAAAATTCAATAATAACTCTTTCACTCTTATTTGGGAGATTCTCTAACCGACAACAATCACTATGCTATGTGATGATACATTGTGTCACCCGTTCTGCCAGAACTATCTTATACCTTACCGAAGTATGAAACATCCTCAGCCAAAGCTATGCTTAAAAGCAATAAGAAATCATTTAAAAGGTATGACCCTTTTACCCACTTTGGCATATATTATTTCTGAGGATTTTGAGTTGTCCGAATTCGTCCCTATATCATTGCTCAATACTACTTCCAATAATATAGCTCAGGCTCATATGTTTAAAAATATTTCCACATCCTAAAACGTTGAGTCTATTACTCAAATGGTTCTCTTAAAAGAGATAGTGCTCAAAAACTCCTCATCAACTCATTCGGAAATCAAGGTTTCCTTCTCATGTTAAATGTAAAATGTTTACTCTTGGGAATTCATTTTCAAAAATGAAACTCAACTCTCCTGATCCTATACTCAACTGCTCAAGTCATAAAACAAATTTTAAAAGTTTGCAAAAGACTTGTCAAAATGACAAACTTCCTCGAACTTTACTCTTAACTCTATCTTTAATTAAAAATGTTAATTCAAGAATTATGCTTTGGAATGTAGGATCTCTAAATGATTTAGGAAGGTTAAGATAGTTGATCATAAGAACGAGTGAAGACCAAAATTCGAAAACACTGCGGGACGCGAAAATGGAATTAAATGTTTGGTCGTGAAATAATTTTTGAGACAGAGGACTTTGTATCCTCTCTGCGATGCGGACCTGGGTGCGTATTTTTACCCAATCTTTTCTTCCTCTCCCAAACTCGATTCAATTCATACTCACTTGGGTTCTATGGTTCAATTTCACGGAATTTCACAAATTTTCATGACCCAGGGGTACACCCTAGATGTAATTTGGCATACTTGACCCCCAAAGGGGTCTCATACAAGCCCTTAGCATATCATAACATAAGATAATAGAAAAGTACGGAAATTTTAAAAACTTTATCCATATAATCGAAGTCTTTCATAAAAGCAAGCGGAAGTCTTACTACATTTTGTCTCAAAACCATCTAATACAACTTTGAATACTCTTGGGTCAAATCCCATACAATAGTCTCAAAACATGAAAATAAAATTATGGCTATATCGTCAATGTTATGAGGACTCACCAAGTCTTCAACTCCTTGCTCTTCAAGAAAACTATATTCAAGAATGGAACTCAAATCACTTAACCCTACATTTGATGAGTATGTAGGCAAGAGTATGCATTAGTACAAAAGTTCTAAATATAATAGCCAGCATAACATCATAAGAGAATAACATCACAAGGGTTAGTCAACATATGACATAATCCATAAGCATAAGAAATACTTCATGAAACATAAACTATAAGCATAAGAGACAATATCATAATTATAAGCAAAGTCTCCAACATAAGAATCATATAAGTATTATTCAACCCTTAACCCTTCATATCGATAAGAGAACTACTTCTCAAGTAACCTCAAAGCATACTTGTGCAATGCATGGATAAGACCCCATAATCCCATCCAAGCTAAGTATCCCTTTTGGTCATCATAAACATAGTCCATATACATAGTCAAGTCTTAGACTTTCATAAGTAGCTTCAAGTCAAACTTGTGGTATGTATGAGTAAGACCCCATAATCCCACTCACACTAAGTACCACCTTAGGTCATCATACGTACTTACAATCTTTGATCTCCTCCTTAACTTACTTCTCATAAACAAGGGAATCTCTCACCATTAGTCAAACATAACATAACAAGGAAGGCAACTATAGCACAATCATGTCTTAACATATGCATCATATAATAGAACACTTTCTTAGGCAACCTTATGTTATACTTCTGCAATGCATGAATAAGACCCAATAATCCTACCCATGCTACGTACCACTTTTAGGTCCTCATACTCATACTTCTTGATTTGGAGACTAGTCCCCCTTTTTAAAGACATTGGTACCATAGGAGATACTTCTTTAAGCACATCTTAGTCCCTCTTATTTACTTTTGAACACTATGAAATACTTACTGAGCATATCTACGTTCATTATGTTTGAACACTTGGAGATGCTTCTTTAAGTATGTCTTAGTTCATTATTAACTTGGAACACTTTGAGATACTTCTTCAAATATGCTTAGTTCCATAATAATCTTGTACTAGTTGGGAAAATATCCATAACCGACATGGGACCACATGAGCTATCACATGATCCCCTCTGATTTTATCCACACTGAGAAGGGTTAGTATACTTGCCTAGGGTAGACATGGTTTGTTAGTTTAGTTTGACCCACTAGCTAACCTTCCTACGAGGCACGTTGTTATGGGATACTGAGATTCTACTAGGAAACTCAGACTCCAGTTGTGAGGGACTGCATCTCATGAGATATACTCTAGGAAACTCGAACTCTACTTGTGAGAGTTCCTATCTTGGAAGCCGGACTCAACTAGGTAAAATCTTCCATCTCAATTCAATATCCACTCGGTGCTAAACATACATCCCACAAGATAGCTTATAAAGTTCTTACTCAATTCATGACTCTTGGAGGGTTGTCCTAGACAACCAATCAATGATTCTAGTGATTCATCACTTTATGCATTTAAAGACTCTTAATTCAACATATTATCTTTAGTCTCAAAGTCCTAACAATCATCATTCATGACTACAAGCCTTACTCTTAGTGCTTTACTTCTTACTATCATCTTTCATACCTAGATTTCAAGGTATTCTAATCAAATTCTTCATTATTAAGTAATTCTAGTAATCATAATGGTTCAAGTTGAAGCTTTACTAGTCATGATCCATCATATATACTATAATCTAATTCAATTCATGTCTACAAGCTTTCATTCATGACCAATTGTTATAAACATCATCAATTTTAGAAGATATCTCTAAGTCTTCAATTTCACCTTTCATTGCACAAATCCACATAATATTAATTTCATCAATTAGACTAGGTTTAACCATCAAAAACATATAATAGCATCATAATAGCATGATTCAATACTAAGACAATCATAAACAAGTACTATCCACTAAATTGGATTCATACTCAACACTACCCACAATATAGAAAGAAACACTAGCTAGAATTGAGGTTCATCTTCACAATTGGGGGAAATCTAGGGGGCTCCATGGATGGAAGAATCCAAGGATGAATAAGCTATCATACCTTGATTATAAATCCTTCGTAATGCTTGCAACAAATGGAGGATTTTGACATAGATTGCTTTTCTTCTTCTTCTTCTTCTTCTTTTTCTTTGCTTCCTAGAGAGAGAATTTCATGGAGGAAATTGGGTTCTTTGGTGAAGTGGAAAATAATGTCTACGATCAATGTATTTAGGGATCTATTAGGTTTATATAGGTGCCTAATTACTAATAAAAAGACACCACTTAACCCCTAACTAATTATGGAATGACCCCTAAGTCCCCAACTTAAACCATCTTGAAGACTACACTGCCCCAACCCACGAGACCATGTCCACAGACAGTAGGTCCACCCATGGCCCATACTGGTCAAGAGTGGATGGGGTACTGGAACATAGTTGAACCCCCTTAACCCATGACCCTCCCCCATGGGACGTGGGTGGACCCACTAGGCGTGAGTCCCCACCGTGGGTTCACTGCCTTGGGGCAAATTTAGGGACTTTTTTAGGGTCCTCCTCAAGGACCCCTTTGGTGGGTCTTTGGGGAGTCGTACCTTGACGTTTAACCCCTACACCCCTCACTCTAAATATAGGAGGTCATTTTTACAACTCTAACCCCCATGTAAGGCTCTAGTTTAACCTACTAGTTTTCCGGGTGTTACAATATCTCCCCATTGGGATCATTCTTCCTCGATTGACGATTATAAACACTTCTTAAAGGAAACAATTGTAGATTAGAAGCCCATCATGCATGCAACTCATCTAAATTCTCATAAACAAAGGAAGAAAACTTTAATTCCAAGCTAAACATATTCAATGCAACACATGATAGTAGGAACTACATCTAACAACGCAAAATGCATGAAATTATATATCTACTCATATTCAAAGAGGAACTACCACCTCTTAGCTAAAACATTCTTTACATACACTCGTGGAGCCTAAATGCAATTACTATCAAAAAACATTTATTCAAGGAGGGATCTTTCAAATCCAAACTAAGGCATGTTCATTTATTCATTCTCATGAAGTCTAATAGGCAACTCTACTCAATGCAACAATACACATAAGTCAATTTTATCAAAACCTAAGCTTTTTCATGAACATGCATACAAGGAAATCATCGCCACACATAATCACACAATTGCCTTGCAATCTAGGCACACCATCTCTCCCTTGAGAGTAAGCCTATACAAACACTTCTAAACATCATTCATACTAAAGACAACTTCAAAGTCTTAACAATACCGGAATCTGATAAAGCATGAAACACATACCATTAGTCATATTAGGAGGTCACTCTTGATTATTTTTATCTTGGAGGACATAGAACATATTCCTCTTTTGAGCACTCTCATCTAGAAAACTAGTGGCAATTTGCTTATCCTCCCTTCCCTTAGCCTTAAGCACCGAACAATCTATCATTTTGTGCCCACTCTTTCCACATCCATAACATCCCTCCATGCCGGATAGAAACTTACCATGGTGATTCCTCACACACTTGATGCAAGTAGGGTTAGGTAACTGAGACCCACTACCTTTCTCTTGGTCAAACCTAGGGGTGTTGGAAGGATCTTGACCGGAATACCTTGGTTTAGACTTAGGTCTACCATGTCCATCAGACTTACAATTGGAGAAGTTCCCATCACCGGTCCTTGCCCTTTTGGCATACCTATTCATTCTCTTGAGTTTTGACTCCTCAATTTGTTGAACATACACCATAAGTCTAGAGATATCCATGTCATGAAGGAGCATTGTCGTACGATATTATTTTACAACAAAGTCGGACACCCCATCAAGAACCTACTCATCATAGCTCTCGAATCCGCCACCATAGATGAAGCATACTTGGATTGTAGGGTAAATTTAAAGGAGTACTCCTTAACACTCATGCTACCTTGTCTAAGGTTAATAAACTCTTCCACCTTAGCCTACCTCAACTCTTGGGGAAAGAATCTATCAAGGAATGCGTTTTTTAACCCTTCCCACTCTATTGGGTCCGCTTCTACCGGCCTATTGTCTTTCCATTATTCATACCATATTTGTGCTACATCTCTCAATTGGTAAGCGGCTAGCTCCGCTTTCTCTAGCAAGTCAGCCCCATGATAGCAAGCACCTTATACACCTCATCTATAAAACCTTGAGGATCTTCCTCCACTTTGGAGCCATAAAACTACGGAGGGTTCATCCTCAAAAACTCCCTCACTCTTAAAGTCGTGTAACTCACATTAGGGTTCATCGGAGCTACCATCCCTCTATTTACTTGAGCCGTCACGACGTGAGCCAACAATTGCATAGTAGACCTAAACTCCGCATGAGTCACATTCTCCCCTATAGGGTCAATTGGGGCTTGAGGAGGAGCTTAGTGTGGAACTTGGAGAGAAACTTCTTGCTCCAGATTGCCTTCCTCATCTCTCCTAGAATTTGTCGTTGTATTAGCCATACCCTGAAAATCAACGGGCACGAATCAGAAGAAGGACCTACTAGAGCCAAACTCTATGGCACGACTTAGAGACTGGAGAAGTGAAGTTTCCTAAATATCCAATGGCCTCATATTCATAAATGTGGCGTGCTTCATATTTATTAACAAGACTCTACTAGATGTGGTTTGAGACAATTCTTGAACCATTCTAAACCTTGTGCTCTCATTACCAAGTTTGTCACGACCCAGTGGTACACCCTAGATGTAACATAGCGTACTTGGCCCCGAAGGGATCTCTTACAAGCCCTTAGCATATCATAACATAAGATAATAGAAAAGCACATCAATTTTAAAAACTTTATCCATACAATCGAAGTCTTTTATAAAAGCTAGCGGAAGTCTTACTACATTTTGTCTCAAAACCATCTAAAACAACTTTGAAGACTCTTGGGTCACAGCCCATACAATAGTCTCAAAACATTAAAATAAAAGACATAAAGAAAATGGTCGCTATATCCTCGATGCTATGAGGACTAACCAAGTCTTCAACTCCTTGATCTTCTAGAAACCTATCCTCAAGAATGGAACTCAAATCACCGGACACTGCATTTGATGAGAATGTAGGCAAGAGTATTTGTTAGTACAAAAGTACTAAACATGATAGCTAGCATAACATCATAAGAGCATAACATCATAAGGGTTAGTCAACATAAGACATAATCCATAAGCATAAGAAATACTCATAAAGCATAAACTATAAGCATAAGAGACAATATCATAATTATAAGCAAAGTCTCCAACATAAGCATCATATAAGTATTATTCCACCCTTAGTACTTCATATCATAAGACAACTACTTCTCAAGTAACCTCAAAGCATACTTGTGCAATGCATGGATAAGACTCCATAATCCCATCCAAGCTATGTATCCCTTTTGGTCATCATAAACATAGTCCATATACCTAGTCAAGTCTTAGACTTTCACACGTAGCTTCAAGTCATACTTGTGCAATGTATGAATAAGACCCAATAATCCCACTCACACTAAGTACCACCTTAGGCCATCATACATACTTACCATATTTGATCTCATCCTTAACTTACTTCTTATAACCACGGGAATCTCTCACCTTTAGTCAATCAAAAAATAAAAAGTATAGCACAATCCTACCTAAGCATACATCATATAATACAACACTTTCTTACGCAACCTTAAATTATACTTATGCAATGCATTTATAGGACCCCATAATCCTTCCCATGCTAAGTAACCCTTCTAGGTCCTCATACTCATACTTTTTTATTTGGAGACTAGTCCCCCCTTTTTAAGACATTGGAACCCTAGGAGATACTTCTTTAAGCACATCTTAATCCCTCTTCTTTACTTTTGAATAATATGAAATACTTACTCAAGCATATCTAAGTTCATTATGTTTGAACACTTGGAGATGCTTCTTTAAGCATGTCTTAGTTCAGTATTAACTTGAAACACATTGAGATACTTCTTAAATATGTCTTAGTTCCATCATATTCTTGTACTAGTTGGTAAAATAGCCTTAACCGACATGGGTCCACATGAGCTTTCACATGATCCCCTATGATGTTACACACACCGAGAAGGGTTGGTCTACTTGCCTAGGGTAGAACCAGTTTGTTAGCTTAGTTGGACCCACTATCCAACCTTTCTACGAGGCACGTAGTTATGGGATACATATATTATACTAGGAAACCCGGATTCCACTTGTGAGGGACTCCATATCATGAGATATACTGTGGGAAACTCGAACTCTACTCGTGAGAGTTCCCATATTGGAAGCTGAACTCAACTAGGTAAAAGCTTCCATCTAAATTCAATATCCACTCGGTGCTAGGCATACATCCATCACACAAGATAGTTTATTAAGTACTTACTTAATTCATGACTCTTCGAGGGATGTCCTTGAGAACCAATCCATGATTCTAGTGATTCTATCACTTTATGCATTTAAACACTCTTAATTCAACATATTAGCTTTACTATTAAAGCCCTAACAATCATCATTCATGACTACTAGCCTTACTCTCAAAGCTTTACTTCTTACTATCATCTTTCATACCTAGATTCCAAGGCATTCGAATCACATTCTTCATAATTAAGTGATTCTAGTCATAAATCATCATAAAGGTTCAACTTCAAGCTTTACTAGTCATGATCCATCATATATACTATAATATAATTCAATTCATGTATACAATCTTTCATTCATGAACAATTGCTATAGACATCATTAATTTTAGAAGATCATCTCTAAGTCTTTAATTTCACCTTTCATGGCATAAACCCACATAATATCAATTTCATCAATTAGACTAGGGCTAACCATGGAAAACATATAATACCATCATTATATCATAATTCAATACAAAAAAATTCATAACAAGTACTATCCACTCAATTGAATTCATACTCAACACTACCCACAATATAGGAAGAAACCCTACTTAGAATTGAGGTTCATCTTCACAATTGGGGGAAATCTAGGAGTCTCCATGGATGGGAGAATCCAAGGATGAATAACATATCATACCCTTATTATAAAGCCCTCATAATTCTTGAAACAAATTGAGGATTTTGACCTATATTGCTTCTCTTCTTCTTTTTCTTTGCTTCCTAGAGAGAGAATTTCTTGAAGGGAATTGGGTTCTTTGGTGAATTGGAAAATAACGTCTAGGATCAATGTATTTAAGGGTCTATTAGGTTTATATAGGTGGCCTAATTACTAATAAAATGACACCACTTAACCCCTATCTAATTGTGGAATGACCCCTTGATTTGACGTATTCGGGCGCTTCATCCAATACTAAACGTCCACGGTTGTTCAATAGTAATATAACCCAACTAGTGAGTTGGGGTTGAGTCCCAAGGGAGTGGTTTGTAACTGAGAATCAATAGAAAAGCAAAAATGGGTTCAAGTTAATCATAGCTATAGACATTTACGAAGAAAATCATGATAAATTAAAGGATGATAAATTAAAGGGTGACACAAGTGTCAATTATCAAAGGGGGTTTTGTAAGCAATTGTCAACTAAAATGACATCTAAAACGAAAATGCAAATAGGGAGAAGATATTCTTGGGATGTGATAGGAATATGGGCTAAAATACACAACCGGGTAAATGCTATTGATAGTAAATAGCTGCAAATTGGTAACTAGCTGCAAATTGGTAACTAGGCTAGACTTTAGTGGGGGTAAATTTTCTCTCGAATAAATTACACCGAATCAAATTGGTTTCTCTCGAACACCGATAAGCAGCAATGAAACACAACCTTCGCCTTAGTCCATTCACTCTCTCGAACTGAATGTGTGGGAGAGGGTTTAGGATTCACTCTCTCGAACTGAACCCACGACAACCCAATAACCACAAACTATCGATTCATTAGTTTTGGTTTTAAAACTTCTCACTAGAGCAAGTCAAAAACAGGAAGATAAAATTGTTTTTGCAACTACAACCTCATTAAATTCAAACACAACTACTGAACGAAATCACCTCTAAACAGTGAATAAATAATCAATTAACAGTACGAGCAGTAAATACAACCCATATTCACAAAATCACACCCCAAGAATTGACATTTTAGCTAGACATAGTAAAGAGATAGAAATCGATATCGAAAAGTGTTTCCATCAAATGGGTACGATAAATATTGTCTTTACACATGTCAAGGATGAAGAATCTTCAATACCCACTTCCAATCGCTTAGAAAATGGAAATCTTCAACTCTTCAAAGCTAAGGAAATTTGTCTGCAAAAACTAAGTTCTAAAACTGAGTAATTCTTAAAACTGGTTTCTGAAATGTAAAACTTGATACTAAACAAAAAATTCAAACATGTATTTATAGTTGTCAAAAAGTGTGCTGCAAAGGATCACTCGGCGCAGTTAGTGGGGATCGTCGATCCACTCGGCGATCGGCCCTTTGGTCTGGTTCATCGCCTTTATGCATTGTCCTTCAGCAACTTCAAGTTCTGTAACATTGGGAGATGGAGTACTACCTCGCGAAATCGTTCAGCGACTCACCGACTACTCCTTTATCTCACCGACTCAATTTTCTCCTTCAGAGCTTCGCACACTGGAACATTAGGCGAGACCATAGCCATTCTGCAACTCGCCTAATGGCTTAGGCGATCCTCAAGCTGTCCATTCTTCATTCTTTTCAGCTGTCTTGTTCCTTTCTGCCTAATAGTGTCCATGCTTAGTCTCTAACTCCAAATACCTGAAACTCAAGGATTTTGATCAGTTATTGAGACAAAATATGCATTTGAGGACACTAAATCTATCAAAATAAAGCCCTAAAAGAGTCCAAATCATAGACTCATCACCCCTAAGTCCAAACCTTAAACCATCTTGAAGCCAACACTGCCCCAAACCACGAGACCACATCCACGGACTGTGGGTCCACTCATGGCTCGTACTGGTCAAAGGTGGATGGGGTACTGGAACATAGTTGAACCCCCTTGACCCAAGACCCTCCCCCACGGGGTGTGGGTGGACCCACGGGGCGTAAGTCCTCATCGTGATTCACTGCCTTGGGGTAAATTTAGGGACTGTTTTAGGGTCCTCCTCAAGGAACCCTTTGGTTGGTCCTTGGGGAGTCGTACCTTGACGTTTAACCCCTACATCCCTAAATAGGGGAGGTCACTTTTACTACTCTAACCCCCACTTAAAGCTCTAGAAACCTTATGTAAGGCTCTAGTTTAACCTACTAGTTTTCTAGGTGTTACACAAACCCAAAACACTTTCAATGGAACCCACATAAAACTCAATCAAGAGACTTAACTATTACGTAAAAACCTCACCTCAAGGATTTCAAGACTTCAATTATCATTTTTTTGTCAAGACCTTCTCAAGAACTCAATAACTAACTTCAAGAATGAATTCATGGGTAAAGGTTTACATGATTGGCGTTAGGGTGAACAAACCCATCACTATGAAATCTTACATACCTTGTAAGAATCAAATCTTTGGCAAAATTCCTCGAAGATCACGAGAAGCTTGAACGAACGCTTGAACTTCTCCTCTTTATCCTCTTGAACCTCTCTCTATAACCCTAAGCGTGTTTAGGAATTGTGAAAACTAATCCCAATCAGTTCAAACCCCTATTTGGGTAAACAAAATGTGTGAACTTAGTGGGGTAAGGAAAAGACCAAAATACCCCTCCTTAATTCGGATGAATTTCCTTAATCGGATAGGTTGAACTCAAACAGACATATCTTCCACATCAATATTCAGAATTTAGCAAACTCGGTGGCGTTGGAAAAAGGACTAAAAGAGCTTTCATTTTATATCCATGGGCCTCATAACCCATCATGTGCTGAAAGTTATGATCGTTTGAAGTTGACCCAAAACTCACATTTTAAGAATAACTTGCACAAATCTCAAATTGGCTCTTTCCAGTTTAGTTGTTTCTAAAATTAGCTCTTTTTAAGACGGAGGTGCACTATATGACTTTGACTACCCATGGACTTCTGACTGAGCACATCAATAACAATATTAGCTTTGCCGGGATGATACAATATGTCAACATCATTGTGATTTAATAATTCTAGCCATTTCCTTTATCGTAGGATCAAATCCCTCTGCTTAAGTAAATACTGAAGTCTCTAGTGCTTAGTGAAAATATCCATATGAACACTTTATAGATAATTGCATCAATTTTTTAGGGCAAAGAGAAATATGGCCAACTCAAGATCGTGAGTAGTATAATTCTACTCATGTTTCTGCAACTTCTAGAGGCGTATGCAATAACCTTACCATGATGCATAGGAACACAACCTAGGCCAATTCTGGAGGCATTAGAATAAACAACATAGCCCTCATTTCCATCTAGAAGAGTTAGGATAGGTGATATGTGATTCACGTTTCAAGGACACTTCATCCAATTCTAAGTGTCAACCATTGCTAGTCAGTATAAAACCCAACTAAGTGAGTTGGGTTCATATCCCACAGGGAGCAGTACGTGTTTGAGATTCAATAGTAAAGTGTGAACATGGTTCAAATCAATCATAGGAATAGAAATTATCGAATAAAGACATTATTTAAATCAAGGGATGACACAAATGTCAAATGGGGGGTTTTGGTTTAAAATTATCAGCTACAAACAGTGGTAAACAATACCAAATAACAATAATAAGACGGGTTCTTGGGATGTGATTCGATTATAGACTAATATAGACAAATGGGTAATTGCAACTATTAGAAAATAGCTAAATATTAGTGAGTAAGCTAGAGTATAGAGGAGGTAAATTTTCTCTCGAACAATTTACCCCGAATCAAGTCAATTTCTCTCGAACATCGACAAGCAAGTAAAATAAGAACAGCCCACACCTTAGTCTATTCACTCTCTCAAGCTGAATGTGTGGATTTGGGTTTAGGATTCACTCTCTCGAGCTGAACCCATGACACCCAATACCCACTGACCATCAATCAATACGCTTAGTTTTAAAACCTCTCTCTTGAGCAAGCCAAAAACAAAAGGGTAGAACTGTATTTGCAACTACAATTCTTAAATTACACCACAATTACAGATTGAACTCACTTCGAAACAACATTTAAACTAACAATTAGCAATACCCATAAACTAAATCATCCCATAATCACATAATCATACCCCAATAATTGAGGTTTTAGCTAGACATTATCAAAAGATAAAATTCATTACCAAATTGAGTTTCCATCAACTGGGTAAGATTGATCTCATCTTTACAATGGTCCAATTTGAAGAATCTCAAAGACCCACTTCCAATTTCTCGAAAGTGAAAAACTTCAATTCTTCAATCTAAAGGAAAACTAGAGAAAACTTGTCTCACTCCTCAGAATAATAATAATGAACTAAGATACTATTCAATTGATAGATAGATGCTAAATTAAATGTTCAAATATGTATTTATAGTCGCAAAAAATGTGCTTCAATGAGCCACTCGATGCAGTAAGTCGAGCTCACCGAACCACTCGGTAATCCGCCCTTTCGTCATTTCCATCGCCCTTCTACTTTGGCCTTCAGCATCCTCAAGGTCTGTAACTTTGGGAGATCCAACACTACATCGCAAAACCACTCGGCGAACCGCCGACTGCTCCTTTCTCTCGCCAACTTGGTTCTTTCCTTCAGGGCTTGGCACACTTGAACTTTAGGCAGTCAAGTAGCCATTCGGCGAGTCGCCAAGTGGACTTGGCAATCACCAGGCTTGCTTTTCTTCATTCTTTCAGCTCGTTTCGTTCCTTTTTACAAATTAGTGTCCTTGCTTTGTTGCTCAATCCATATACCTAGAAATCAAGGTTTTACATTAGTTATTGACACAAAATAAGCATTTGAGGACACTAAATCTATATAAATAAAGCCCTAAATGAGTCCAAATCTCTGATTCATCAACACCTCCAACATAAAATGTTGCCTGTCCTCAAGTAAAACTCAAGTTTAGCAGTTCAAAAAGGATGTCTCAAATAGTGCTACAGAAGACTCAATCATGAATGCACACAACAAGACTCAATTTACTCATGCAAAGATCAATTGTGCACTCAAAGATTCAAATTGTGACTCACCATTATCAAAGATTCCCAAGTTCACAATACTTGCATCAAATGCAAGTTCAAGCTCAACAAAGGTACTCAAATACCCTCACACAAAGATGATTCTATATTCACACACAATTGTTCAACACTTTATAGTTCCGGAATCACATACAACTCTCACACTCATAGAGATGAACACATGCATTACTTCACCCATAGGTTTGCCCTTATTTTCCAATCAACATTCACTTTTCAGCTCATTCAAGATCAAAAAGGTCTTTTCAAGGCTTGTAACGGGGCAGAATGCAAAGGTATGGTCATTTAGGCTCGGTGGCTTCTATGCTCATGAAATGTGGTATGACCATCACTTTCTTTCCTTTTCTTCAATATTCTCATTCATGCTCTAAATTCACCCCATTATTCACTTTCATGGAATACAGGACAACCCATTTCTTTTGCAACTTTCACAACTTTATTCCACAACTTTTTCATTCTTTTTCTTTTTCATTCTACTTTTCTCTTCTTTTTTTTGTATGGATGAGTTCTATTTTTCTCAAAACAATGGATCAAGGGGGACTTCTTTGCACTTCTTGATTTACCCTCTCTTTTCACCACACCTAACTTGTCTATTCAAACAAACCACACTTCATGAGGTTTATGGGTGAATGGATAAAGATGTGTTACAATTTCATCAAGTTTCATCCAAGAAAAGGATAAGGCTCAAAGGGTGTTAAAGCAAAGTTCACACATCTCAAAATGTTGGCCACAAAAGAGGTATATCGTAAAATTGAATCACTCTTCAAAATGTTGCTTAAGATCATATCAAGAGCTTGCATCACTTAGTCAACCGGACCAACGGGGTAAATTCTACGTGTCATCACACAAGGTTCACGATAAGCTCATCACACAAGGCATTGGCACCAATATCAAACAAGACTCTACATTTTTGCTAGTGTGTAATGTTCATCACAAGAGACTCATTCGATAATCGGCAAGTCACAATGAGATGCAAAAAGTTCACATATTATCTATGCTACTTCATTTGGTCTCATCGTAGCCGCACATTCATTTTGTTCGATTTAGAGCACTATTCAAATCATCGATATTGATCATAACCGATACTCAAATTTGCACAAGAACAGCCACAATCAAACACAACAAGAGGTGGCAAAAAATTTCGGGGTCCAAAAATTGTTTGCAATTAAAACAAAGATCCATAAGCTCAAACATCCACAAAACAATGTCAAAACACAATTTACAGCAGAAAAACCCAATATATAAACAAAAATGATAATCACAAGAGATAGGTATGGAAATACCTCACACCACCACAAATAAAAAACAATTTGTCGTCAAATGCAACAAAATACCATCAAATATGAGAGGAGCTAACCAACTTTTCATATTCTCGAAGGACTTAGTCTTGATCCTACATTGGCAGTCGTTTGCATTGTTGTCGGTGCACTCTAAGACAACCTTTATGTTAGTACTGTCACACAACACCTTCTTTCCCTTGACAACTACATAATCAACCGGTTGGAATTTAGCGGCCTGCTTCTTCCTTTGTGGCACTAGCGCTCTCTAGGCTGCGTTGAACTCCCAGACCCACGTAGGAATATAGGGGTCTCGGGGTCTGGTGAATAGCTGGAACTTGTGGGACCTCAAGTAGCTGATGATCTCTTGGTATCTGTCTATGACTCCATCAGTAGACAGACTCTTCTCTTTGATGATTGTCCTCAATCCCTCAATCTTCAGTCTATTCATAGATCGGGAGAAGGATCCTGTGCAGGTGGTGTTGGGACCACAACATGTGCTGGAGCAGGAGGAGTAGTGGCCTGGGGCGTCATGATCATAGATGGATCATTCAACCTCTTGGAACGTAGCTCAACTCTCTGGGCTGACAATAACTCATAATCCTCAAACTCAGAAGTTGAAGTCTAAGGGTCCTGGTGCTCACCCTCACTCTTAGAAGTGGTGAGGTGAGTGGCATATATCCCGTCACTATCAGAGCTGACCTTCGGTGATGCAGGAGCTGGTGCCTTGCCTTTCCCTTTACCCTTCCCACCTATGGTAGGAAGTTTCGTTGTCTTTGCCCAAAATTCAGTTGCATCCTCGTTGATTGTGATACCCTTTGCCCTCTTGCGGGGTGGCAGGTCACGACCTGCTACCTTTGGTCTAGTCATATCTGCAAAATATATCAAAAAGAGTTAGAAACAATTCAAGAAAAATATAGAAATCATAATGCAGATAGAGTCACCGAAACAATGGCGAGTCGCCGAATTATCTTGGCGAGCTAGATCAGGCTTGCAAAAAGGATTGGCTTCAAACTTTTCCAGAAAAATGCCTTGCTGGCAATGGGAGGGACCTTTCGGCGAATCACCGAAAATATTCAGCGAGCTCAGACTAGCCCGTCGAAAGTTACAGTGTATTTTAGGGGTTAGGAATGCAAAAAGGGTGTTCAAAGAAGAGAATCAACGAACTCAGTCTTCTCACCAAAAGTTACAGAACCTAAACTCAACAATAACATGAAATTAAAGGCGATCAAGGGCGGTTCGGTGAGCAGTTGAGTGGTTCGGTGAACTCGACCGAGCTCGCCAAACTGCCCAATGTGCCTACTTTCTACCACGACTTCCAAAATCAACCCCGCAGCCCCCAAAAACAAAATCAAAGCATACAAATACTAAATTAGACTCAGACCCATAAGACCCATGCCATCGGGGTACTCATATTTCCCCCTATTTGGCCAAAATTGGTCATTTGACGACTTAAGCCCTTAAGAATGACACCAAACGCTCCATCACGGGTAAAGTACATCATTTAGCACAATTATGTGTTACTCATACTTCACCCGACTAGGTCCAACAACAATTAAGCACAACCCAATAATTTAGATCAATTTTAAAGCACGAAATATGGGAAATCAACAACTTAGGCATTTAAGGCATGATATCGAATTTAATGTCGGCAAACAAGCACACAAACAAAGATTTAGAGAGGCCCACCACACATCATTAAGAACAAAACAATTGCAAATGAGTTTAACCGCTAGTTATGAGTCTTGGGTTCGGAAAACCAACCTTTGATGCCGAATATACGATTGAAAAGCTAGGTGGCAAAGATTTTCAACTCCAAATACAAGATCAACGAACCAAAAGCAATAAAATATGGGAATATAGAAAATATAGATAGGGGGTACGATTCTAGGAAGTTAAAAAGTGAGGGAATGTGAAAGAGTTTGAAATTTAAACCTTTGGCCTTTTAAAAATGGTCCAGGTCTTGCCCTTTCAGTGACATTAATTTTCGTCGCCAAACCACTCGATGACAGGCCGAGTGGTTACTTACCTCACCAAGTTTTATAGTACCTCCAGTTAATGTGGGGGTCTAAACGGCAGACAAAGTCGTGATCACTGATTTTTTTGGTGACACGCCAATTTGGCCGTTGACCCACTGAGTTTTACGAAATCCAACCTTAGAATTTCTTGAGTCCAACAGCGGTCCAAGTCGAGCTCACCGACTTCTTTGGTGAGTCTCCGACTGGACATTTAACTCGCCAACCTGCACTTTTCAAACACATTCTACACTTCAACCTGCAGAATCAACACACGATTATTTTAAAAAAAATAAAGCAGTAAAAACATGGGTTTCCTCCCAAGCAACGCCTTAGTTAACATCGTGGTACGACACAAGTCCTTGCTCAAACCTCATTCTTAGGGTTCACCAAAATGTCACTACGCAACCCCTCTTGTTGTCTTTGGTTTAAATGGGAAGAAATTTTACCCATTTGGGTCTCCAACTGATTGATAGAGACAGAATGAGAAGTAACCGTCTGGTTAATGGTTGATACATCTTCCTTCATCTCTTTCAAAATTTTATCAGACCCCTCAACCTTGTTGAGAATACGAGATAGCATATCCTCAGACTAGCCACCCTCAAAATATTTGGGCTTTTGGTGCTCATGGGGAGGGACATACCTATCCTTCTCCCCATCTCTTTCCTTCCAAGTGGGGTTACTATCCCTCCACTCTCTATCACGATCTCTCCAACCCTCCTCCCTGTTCCAACCTTAGTTACCACCCTGCCTTGGATAGTTAGCACGATAACCTCCTCCTTGGTTGCTAGAAAGTTCACTTCCTCATTGTACAGTGCTTCAAACTTGGCTTCATCGGGGTTTACACAACCCACACCCATAGCATTGACACTTCTAGCACCAACTCCTATGAAATTTTTGGCCAAAATGTCTAGTTGGGTCATGATCATAGCCATGTTTCGGTCCCTCTCTTGATATTTCTCAAGCTGTTCATTGGTCAATTTAAAAGTGAGAGGGGAGACATGATATTCGCGGGTGT
This sequence comes from Solanum tarnii x Solanum tuberosum, assembly GCA_029582315.1. Classification (NCBI taxonomy): domain Eukaryota; kingdom Viridiplantae; phylum Streptophyta; class Magnoliopsida; order Solanales; family Solanaceae; genus Solanum; species Solanum tarnii x Solanum tuberosum. The sequence continues at coordinate 21,864 of JAJONS010055979.1, forward strand.
ACAATGCCTGGTTAATTTTGGTCATACCATCCAAGATCTAGGCTGTTATAATATATGGTTGTTGCATCAGACCTCCCGGACAAAGTTGGTTAGCTACTCCCTTGTTAACCAAACCAAGGCTTCGTTAAAAGTATTGCAGGAAAACGTTGTCGGGCAAACCATGAGTTAGGCATTGCAGCACCAACTTCTTGAATCGTAGCCAAGTCTGATTGATTGGCTCATCCTCCAGACGCTTGAAACTCTGGATGTTGTCCCTAAGTATCACCATCTTCGAAGGAGGGAAAAATTGGACTTGAAACGCGGTGACAAGATCTTCCCACGAAGTGATGGAGTCTGTTGGCAATTCCGCCAACCACTTACATGCTTCTCCCATTAAAGAAAATGGGAACAAGCTCAATCAGACCAACTCTTGGGATATGTCCTTGAAGGAGAACGACCCGAAAACATCAACAAAGTTTCTTATATGCTCATGGTGATCCTCATGAGCCAACCCACCAAACAACCCTTTCAATTGTAAGAGCTGCAACATGGTGCTTGTAATGTGGAACACAGTGTTCCCTTCGGTCGGAGGCAAGCGAATGGCACCAATTCCACCCATTAGATGAGGGTCATTAACATTCGGCTCATTAACATCGTTAAGGTTGTCAATGTCATCTTGGTGGCCCACTTGGCAACTATTGCTTCTGTTGACACTCATTTCCTCTATTTAAAACAGCAACACACTAACCAAAACTAAAAATAAGTAGATTCAACTATGACTAAAAAGAACAAAATTCAACTTCACCAAAAGAATCTCAATCAACACCACTCCCCGGAAGCTACGCCATTTAGATTAACGTTTCAAGAAACTACATCCATTTATCTTTGAGTGCACATTTGATCTTTGCATAAGTAACTTGAGTCTTGTTGTGTGCATTCATGATTGAGTCTTGTGTAGCACTGTTTTAGTCCTCCTTTTTGAACGGCTGAGCTTGAGTTTGCTTGAGGACAAGAAAAAGTTTAAGTTGGTGGTGTTGATGAGTCCACAAATTGGACTCAATTAGGGTTATATTTTGATAGAATTAGTGTCCTCAAATGCATATTTTGACTCAATATTTGATGAAAACCATTAAGTTTCAGGTATTTGAAGTTTGAGGGAAAGAATAGACACAACTTAGCAAAAAGGAACAAAGGCAGCTGAAAGAATGAAGAAATGAAGATCTGAGAATCGCCGAACCCATTCGGTGAGTCGCCAAAAGGTCTTACCTTGCCTTTTGTTCAAATGTGTTAAGCCCTGAAAGAAAGGATCAAATCGGCGGTGAAAAGGAGCAGTCGGCGTGTCACCGAGCAGTTTCGTGAAGCGGTACTTTGTCGTCCAATGATCCAAAACATGACGATCCTGAAGGATAGAGCAACACAGCGATGAAACATACCTAAGGGCGGATCGCCGAGTTGATCGGCGATCTCGACTAACGACGCCGAATGATCCGCTGTAGCACCGATTTTTGAAAACTATACATACTTGTTGAGAGTTGTAGCTTAATATCAGATTTTTAATATAGAATTTTGAGTTCTAAGTTTGGAGAGGGTTTTGAAGAACTTGAAGACTCAAAGGGTTTCAACTCCAAGAATTTGGACTTGGGTCTTGTGGATTCTTCACTCTTGGCTTGTTTTGAGACTTAAATCTTCATACCCATTTGAATGCAAACTCATATCTGTTCTTGATCTTTTTTGTCAAAATAATATTCTACATCTTTCTTTAGTTTTTTATGCAAAGGTTTTAGATTTTCTGCCAAATTGGGTATATATTCTCTTACCTGGTTTACTAATCCTAAAAGATTAATACCCCTAGAAAGAACGAATCAATCAATAATGAAAGGGGGGGGGGGGGGGGGGGGGGGGGGGGGGGGGGGGGGGGGGGGG
>JAJONS010055980.1:0-26589 GCA_029582315.1 Solanum tarnii x Solanum tuberosum
TATATATATATATATATATATATATATATATATATATATTGTTCAACTTTATTCTATCATGCATGCTCAGTACCCTTCAAGCACTGACGCATACTCTGAGCTACATCTTCTTGTGATGTATAGGTTTAGGTCCTCCGCATTCAGATCACGCATAGATCGGTTCCCGATCTCTAGTTAAGCAACATCAGTGGTGAGTCCTCATTCTTCAAGAATGAGTGACATGTTATCTTTCCATTTTCAGTCTTTTAGTTTCAGTTTTGCTAGAGTTAGCTAGGGACATATCTCAACATCTCTTGTTAGTAGAGGCTTTTATTTAGACATAGTTTAGATTCAGTTTTAGTTTGAGCTTGATCTTTCAGTTGTCATTAAACTCAGTAATATATATTCGTACTTATAATGGGTATTCCCCATCATTTCATTTTATGATATGTTTCTAGCTTCCACACAGTATGACTATTATGTTGAAAATCTTCAAGTATGCTTATGATATGCTAGCAGGGTTAGCTTTGGGTCACTCATGATCCTAGGTCTTGTCTGCACGTCCTGGGCCTCGGGGAGTGACAAAAATCTGATTTTTGCCTCAGTGCGGGATAAAATTTTGGCTAGCCTTACCAATCGAAGAAGAAAATATATAAAAGAGAGGTTATGAAGGTTGAGATATGCAAATATGACGCAATTTCATCAAGAAAAATCCAGAAACTTTATTGTATCGCTGAAGGCTGAAATCATACTTTTTTCTGTAAGTTGGATTAACTTGAGGGAGCTAAGTGACTGAAATCTTATTTTCAGTAAAGATATCTTCAACATATGTTCCATGTAAACCTTGTGATCATGTTGATTTCATTCTCTAATTTACATTAAAAAATTGATGGACCAAGATTTAATTTTTTTCCTTTGTTTCTCCAGTAACATATTTTAACAATTCTTTCTCTTGCTCAAAAGCCAGGAGGTATTATGCACTCCTTGGTAAGTTGATTTTGAATGAAGAACTATTTTATTAGTAGCTTTTGTTATTATTCATTCTCAATGTTTAGATGGTCCAAACATTCCTTCTTTTTACCCTATATATAGTCATTTCTTAGGGCTTAGGATATTCAGACTACTGCTATTTTGTTTTTTTGTTGTATGTTTCCAAGATCAACTCATGAAATGTTTGCACAGAAGCTCTATCAGACTTTCCAAAACCATAAACGATTTAGCTAGCCCAAGTTGGCTCGTTCTGACTTCACCATTTTACACTATGCTGGTGATGTAAGTCATTTCATCTACTGTAACAAATTTTGATCTAATATCTTCAACTTTATTTTGAATCCGTGGATAATTATAAATTTTCTTTTCTTACAGGTCATATATCAAACGGAACTGTTTCTGGATAAACACAAAGAATAGGTTGTTGATGAAAATCAGGCACTCCTGACAACTTCAAAGTGTTCTTTTGCATCTAGTTTGAGTCCAAATTTAGTGGAAGAATCCTCAAAACAATCAAAGTTCTCTTCTATTACTTCTAGCTTCAAGGAATATTGCTTTTTGTTTTCTAACGTATTGAAGAAACCTTACCCCTGGTACAAGAATTAGGTTCTTGTACGTTTGCCTAAGAAAGGGCTTAACACAATAAAATAGTAATTTCTAAACCTTCCTCACTCAAGGAAGGGAAAACTACAATTTTATTCTTTTTCAAACTCAATTCACGATTACAAGTTAATAATCAACAAACTAACTCTAGTCTCCAAGAATTCAAACCCACTTCTTGTTACAATTCTCTCAAACTCAACTCTCCAAGAAGTCAAACTCGCTTCCTGTTACAACTCTCTTAAACTCAACTCTCCAAGAAGTCAAACTCGCTTCTTGTAACGTATTCTCTCAACAATTCTCTCTATTATACTTACAGAAATAATTCTAACTCTACACCTTCTTTCTTCTTCATTGTTGATCTCCTTGAGTAGTTCGGTCCTCGCTCATAATAAGTCTCTTGATATCTAAATTAGCAAAGAATACTCTATTCATTCTTCCGCCTTGTCCTTTTATAGAGACTGATTTTAGCAACAAATTTGTACAAGGAAAGAAATTAGTTTTCCTTGAATGCTAATCCTTTTCCTTTTTGAACTCATCTGCCACTTTTCCTTATTTGCATTGGACTCTTCCATTTTTAATGTTTTCCTCTTTCGACTCAAATTACTTTTTAAAATAAAAGTTTCCTTTTTATATCTGTCGAAGTTCTTCTTTCTGCCTTTTACTAATTTTGTAGTCTGATACATGTTATATGAACCTGGTTCATGTTCTCATCATCAAAACCTCTTTTTGAAAGATATGTCAAACCATCAATTTCTCCCTTTTTGATGATGACTGATCTTGGGCATATTTATATGCTGAAGTATTACGAATTACCCCTCTTTAACTTGAGTTTAAGAACATTCACTGATCTAATTTACATGTTTTAACTTAGAATTATCTTCCTCACGAGGATCCCCAAGTGCAGATTAGAAACTTCCTAGAAATAAGCGATGCATACATAACGAATGGGGTATCACCTTATTATGTGATGTTGACTCTTTTCCCACTTTCATTATTGGGAACAACTAGGAAGTGGTTAGATACAGAGCCACAAAATTCCATCACTACATGGGATTATTTAGCGAAGAGGTTCTTGATTTGATTCTTTTCATCGGGAAAAACTACGAGGTTAAGGAGTGAAATAGTAAGCTTCAAGCAAAAAAATGGAGAAGATATGTACCAAGCATGGGCTCGATTTAAGCCAATGTAAAATGCTTGTCCGCAGAAAATGAGGTACTCGCTCACAATTTCTTTGAAGGTCTTGATCGTAATGCATGGGTACTTCATAATAGTGTAGCAAGTGGACAAGCTTTGGCAAAGACCCATAAGGAACTATTTGACCTTCTAGACAATCTGTCGGAGGGAAACCCCGAATGGAATGGGAAGGTACCAAGGACCACGACAGTAAGGGTTGCAAGAATTCTAGATGTGGATCAAGTTACTGCTATAAATGCAAAATTAGATGCAATGAACCATAATATAACCATGTAATTCAAGCAAATCACACTAAATTAACAATCACCGGTGAATGCTATACAATAATTTGTTGGTTGGTGCGGAGTCTGTAGTAGTGGACAACATGTAACTGAATACCGTGAAGCAAATACAGACTCCATGAACTATGTGGGTAACACTCAAGGAGATGGAGGTACGTAAAATTAAGGTAATACATACAACTCGAGTTGGAGAAAGCATCCTAACTTTTCATGGCGTGGAAATCAAAATCAGGCGCAAGGGTCCAACCAATATCGACCACAAGGAAATGGGAAGCAATTTCAAAATAATAGCCAAGGAGGTAATTAAAGTGCACAGAAAGGGGGAATAACTAATGGAGATTTGTTCCAAAAGATGATGATAGGAATTGGTAAGAACAATAACAAGAATGCAAAAACTAATGCAAGGGTAGATAGGCTGGATTAAAACATGAGGAACATCCAAATATCGCAGATGAATCTGGAAAATCAAGTTGCGGAAATAGCTAATACACTCAACGTGTGTCCACAAGGATGTCTGTCGGGTAATACTTAGCCCAACCTAAAGCAATTGAATGCGGTGAATACCAGAATTGGGCTATAACTAGAGGAACTAGCTCCAAAGAAGAGAGATATTGAAGTAGTCAGTGAAGGGAAGAAACAAGAAGAGGTGGTAAAAAACTTAAATGTTGAGAAGAGGGTTCCTCAAGTGAAACCACCCTTTCTTTTTCCATAGAAGTTCAGGAAGAAGAATGAAGATGAATGCTTCGGTAAGTTTCTCTCTCTCTCCTTAAACAAGTTCACATTAACTTGCCTTTGGTTGATAATTTGCAGTGCATTCCTAAGTATGCCAAGTATGTCAATGAGATAGTGGCAAAAAAGAGAAGTTTAACGGAGTATGAAATGGTAGCACTTACGGAGGACTTGAATTCTTGAATTCAGAATAAACTACCTAAGAAGCTGAAGGATCCGGGTAGCTTCACTGTTCAAATTACTATTGGACAAAGTGTCCATGCCAGGGGTTTATGTTATTTTGGTGCTAGCATTAATCTCATGTTGGCATCCTTATACAAGAAACTTGGGTTGAAGAGTCCAAAACCACCCACTGTCATTCTACAACTGGCGGATAGATCTATTGTGAGGTTAGGATGGGTAGTAGAATAAATGTTGGTGCAAGTGGGATTGTTTGTTGGTCTTTCATGTGGACTTTGTAGTCCTAAATTTTGAGCCTAATTTAGAAGTTCCATTCATTTTGGGGCATCCTTTCTTAGACACGGGGCGAGAATTGATTGATGTAGAAGCTGAAGAGTCAACTATGAGAGCTCATGATAAGGTTGAAGTGTTTGATGTTTATCTCTCTATGGAATTGCCTTCCGTCTATGAAGAGTTTTCCACCATTACTGTTGTGGATCTAGCCGTAGAATCATAGAGTATTACTTCTGAGGATTCCTTGGAAAGATTTTTGGTGGGACATGACATTGATGGAGATACTGAAGATCAAGAGATGGCGACTTGCCTTAATTTGGCAATTGTGGGAGCACAAAGACATATGGTGGAATTATTAGATCACAAATTAGGGTCTCCACCCAAACCCTCAATTGAAAAAGCACCCAAGTTAGATTTGAAATCTCTACTTGCTCACCTAAGGTATGCGTATTTGGGTAACAATGAAACTTTATATATAATGCTTTTTGCAGAATTGTCAGAATCACAGGTTGATGCGGCATTGAAAATCTAGAAGAAAAGGAAGAAAGCTTCTGCCACGACCCAGGGGTACACCCTAGATGTAACATGGCGTACTTGACCCCGAAGGAGTCTCATACAAGCCCTTAGCATATCATAACATAAGATAATAGAAAAGTATGGAAATTTTAATAACTTTAATCCATACAATCGAATTCTTTATAAAATGCAAGCGGAAGTCTTTGCTACACTTTTGTCTCAAACCATCAAAACTCAACTTGAATTTAAAACCTTTGGGACACAGCCAATACAATAGTCTCAACATGAAAATAAAAGACATAAAGAACTAGTGGGTATATCCTCGAAGCTATGAGGACTAACCAAGATCTTCAACTCCTTAGAAACCTATCACCAAGAATACAACTCAACTCTCCAAAACCTACATTTGATGAGAATGTAGGCAAAGTATGCATTAGTATAGAATGTACTAAATATGTGAGCTAACATAATCATAAGAGCATAAGATAAGGTTAGTCAATGATGAGTCCACAAATTGGACTCATTTAGGGCTTTATTTTGATAGAAATAGTGTCCTCAAATGCTTATTTTGTCTCAATATTTGATGAAAACTCGTAAGTTTCAGGTATTTGAAGTTTTAGTGGAAGCATGGACACTTAGGTGCAAAAAAGAACAAATAGACTGAAAAGAAAGAAGAAGTTCCAGCCTGCGCATCCTTGGCGATTTGCCGAAAGGATGCACTCCGCCCTTTGTTCCAATACGCGAAGCGTTGAAGGAGCAGGATCAAAAAGGTGATGAAAGGAGCAGTCGGCGTTTCACCAAATAATTCCACGAAGTAGTACTAGGTTGCCCAGTGACACAAAGCACGACTATGCTGAAGGCTAGTGCAAGACGGCGACGAACTACACCAAAGGGCGAATCGCCGAGTTAATCGGCGATTCTGACTAACCTCGCCGAAAGATTCGCTAGCACTATTTTCTGAAGTCTATAAATACTAAACTTGTTATTAATATTTAAAGAGTCGAACATTTATTTTAATTTCCATAATAGAATAGTACTTTTTGGGATATTTTCTCTCAAGTTTGGAGAGGGTTTTTGGGAGACTTGAATAAAGAAGGATTTCATCTTCCCCAAGTTGGAAGTGGGTCTTCTCCATTCTTATTCCTTTGCTTAAATAAAGGTTTAATTCCTTATATTGATTTGATTTTAGTATCATTTTAGGTTTATTTTGTTATTTGTTGATGTGTGGCTAAAAACCCCATTCTTGGGGTGAGATTTAGCAAATATGTGTTGATATTGTTGCTAGGTCTTGCTTGCTGATAGGATAGATGTATTTTAATGGTGAATTTACCTAGTGGTTGTGGTTTAATTTAATGGGTTTGTAGTTGCAAATATAAAACCACCCATGTATTTTCGGCTTGCCTAAGAGGGAGGTCGCGAAACCAAGACCGCTAGACTGATGGCCTAAGGAGTGGGTCGACATGAGGTTCAGCCCGAGAGGGTGAGACCTAGTCCCATATCCTAACATTCAGCTCGAGTGAGTGATTAGGGTAAGGCGTAGGTTGGCCTTCATGCGGTAAATGGGTGTCCGAGAGGAACGCATTTGAAATGGGGTAAGTTGCCCGAGAAGGAACTTATTTCCATCTAAAGCTTATCCTAGTCACTATTATCTTGCAAATTTCCTATGCAAAGCATGTACACAACGATTTATCTCAACTTGTATTGCGGTCACACCCTAAGAACTTGTCCCCATACTTGATCTTCTTGTTATTTTTTGTTGTTTTTACTACTGGAGACAAAACCCCGAATTGATATTTGACACTTTTGTGTCACCCCTTTTAATTTACAATATTTTTAATCGTTAATGTCTTTAGCTACGAGTGGTTAGAACTAAATTTTATTTTTCTACTAATTCTCAAAACAACTCCCTTGGGACACGACCCCAACACTTGTTTGGGTTACTATATTATCGACAATCGTAGACACTCGTACTGTTGGTTAGTGTCATTGGTCAGGATAAGCATCAAAATGGCGCCGCTGCCGGGGAGTGGTGTTGTTTGAGAATTTTTAGTTTCATAGAGTTTTTGTTCCTATTAGTTGTAGTGTCACTAATATTACTTTTAGTTTTGTTCTTCGTTGAGTTGTCCATTTAGATGAGCATGGCTGAGCAGAGTAGTGGCAATTTGGTTGAAATGAGCCAAAGAGTCCAAAAGGACCTGACGCTGAACGCACTGGCATCTCAGCTAAACGACTTTGCAACCAAAATCTTAGAGGAGGAAGTCCAATGCAACAACAAGGGGAGATATATACCCCCTCATGAGTGGAGGAAGTATAGAGATGGGGGGAATAGTGTCCAGGACAGACTTCAAATCATTCTCCAAAAGATCACCGATCATGATCGAGTGTTGGAAGAAATAAATGAGAATATTGAAGTGTTGAATCAAATGATTGGATCTCACTCTAAATCAATCCAGCTAATCAGGTCACTCCTGAGTTTTGCAGTGCCTCATCTCTACCCAAATGACATATTAGGGTCACCTAGTGACACAAGGGCCAACCCCAATAACGGAGAATGCGAAAGGACTTGTGTCGTGCCACGACGTTAACTAAGGTGCGTCTTGGGAAGCAACCCAAGGTGATGTTGTTTTAAGTTATTTTGTTCGAATAATGGTGTGCTGATTTTTTAGGTTAAAGTGAAAAAGATGTTGAAAAGTGCAAGTTGGCGAGCCAAGGATCCAGTTGGCGAATCGTCAAACCTATCGACGATTCCAATTTAATCCGCTGTTGTGACCCCAAAATAAGCGATGTCCTATAAAACTCGGCGAGATGAGTATACGTTTGGCGCATCGCCGAGTTGATCGGCAACCAGACTAACGTCGCCAAATGGCCGAGAACTGAACGGTTAGATAAAACCAAAAGTCAAATTTTTGAATCTCTCACTTTCCCTCATTTCAAACTCCTCAAAATAACACCAAAGGTACTTTTTCCTACATTTTTTCCTTCCATTAGTATTTTAGTTTGTGACTACTATTTGGGGTTGGATTTCTTTGCTACCTAGCGTTTAAGAAAGCAATTTGATCAGCATCAAAGGTTAGTCTCTAAAACTCCGAACTTATTTTTGATAATTTTTCACTCTCTTGCAATTATAGTACTAGGATGATGTGTGATGAGCCTCTGTGATAGAAATAGGGTTTTGTTATTTTAATGTTAATTCAAAAAAATTGTCTAAAAATGCTTTAATAGTCGATTGCCTTAGTGTTTGTTGTTTGATTTGAATGAACTTGAAGTGGGTATTGCGTATTCGTTATTAGGTTGGTCGTGCTAAATAATGAAATTGAAGTGGCCCATATTTGTGCTAAATAACAAAAAGTTCTCAATGAAGGAATGGGTGACGATATTCCTAAGGGTAATCTTAGTTAAATAGCCAAATTTAGCAAAATCGGAAGAAGTCTGAGTATTCCGGGGTGATGGGAAGTATTGATCTTGTGTAAATTTCATGTATGCATACTTTGATTTCGTTTCCAGGGCTTGTAAGGTCAATTCAAAGAAGTGTGTTGAAATATAGGAACGTTGAATCATTTGGCGAGTTGGGTCGTGCTCACCAAACGACTCAGCGGTTCGCCTACTGGTCTTAGATCGCCCTTCATTCATGTCCATAGGGTTGAGAGATCTGTAACTTTTGGCGGACACATTCGTGATTGCCTAAACTAGTTGGTGACTTGCCGATATGACCTTAGCCCTCCCTTTGCATGCCCCCTTTTGCCCTCTTTCACTATATCTTTTGACGAACAACCTTGTCATCGCTGAAAGTAATCGGCGTCTCACCTAATAAACTTTTTCATCGCTACTTTGTCTAGATTTCAAGCTAATTCCTTCAGCGAGTCCGACCTAGATCGCCAAAGAGATTTGGCGATTCGCCGACTGGATCGGTTAGTCCTTCTACAATAAGATTCTCTCTGTTTGAGTTGAGTTTCACCTAATTTCTTGATATTTTGCATATATGGTACGCACATACTTAAACGAGCCACTTCAAAAAAAAGGCAAAGGGAATTACAGTTAATGAATGAGGATCACGACCTTCACAGAAAAGAAAGCAAGATCTCCCACCGGGAGATAAAGGCAAACGAAAGAAGCATATCGCTAGAAAAGGGTTAGTTATTAAGCCAGATTTTTCTGAGCCGGAAGATGAACAACCCTTGATTCATTGACATACTAGGCTCAGGGATAGACCTCAATCAGCACCTATCAAAGTTACATCAGCTGCAACTACTCTGACTACGGAATCAATGCCAAACTTGGCACCACCTTCAGTGGCCCCTGAACTCCCTGTAACTCCACCTCCACCCAAATTGCTAAACAGATTAAAAGGCGATGGTTTACGAATCATTCTAGAAGAGAAGTTACTATTTGTGGAGGCTTCGGAAGGTAAGCATGCTGAGGTGCTTGACACGCTCAAGTATTATGAGTTCGAGTAGTTCACTAGGCCATGGGGCCAATACATCCCTTCCCAGGTTCGAGAATTCTACTTAACCTATGGGGAGTTAATCCTGAAATATAAAAAAAAGCCTAGTGAGTTCCGACCGGTGAAGTTGGTTATGATTAGAGGCAAGGAGGTAGAGTGTCACAGCGAGCATATCAGTAATGTACTAGTCGACCGCTACACTCGGTACTGCCCTACCAGGGTCTGCCTATTGTTCCGTCCCTGGATGATTTGAAGGGTTGGTTAGCTTCGATGATTTCTGACATCACCCCAAGGTGCTTGGGTACGGGAGCTTCGATTGAAAAAAGGGATATGAACATCACCTCCCAGTAATGCACTGGTTTCATCAGCAGCACTATCATGCCATCCCAGAATGAGTCCATTCTGCGTCATCCTAAGGCGACTTGCCTTGGTTCTATCATGGCTAGGATGCAGATAGACCTGGGACTGCTGGTTTTACAAGATATGGCTATGAGAGCCAAATAAACACAGACATCTCTGCCTTTTCCTATTCTGATCACCGAATTATGTCAGCGTGCCGGAGTACCCTGGGACCCTACCAGCGATATAGAGGTCACCCCATCTTCTTCAACTGAGATTCGGCGTATAAAGGCCGAGTTCACATGAGAGGAGGTTGACAGGAGGATAGTAGTCCCAGTAGATACTTCTTGAGAGGTCGATGTTGACTCATTTCCAGTAGAGGCATCCTCATCTACTCCAGCTTCGGAGCCTTCAGGTATACCCGTTCCTTCTTCCCCTTCACTTACTCCAGGTACATCCTTTTGCTCCTAGCCTTCCAGGATCACTCAGGCCATGATCCTAAAGATAGGTCTGTTGGCCTATTCAGCTGATGTGAGAGCTACCCGACTGGAAAAAAGGTCTGTTCCAGGGATGATCAACAGGGCCATACTAGCAGCACTTACCCCACTTCAGACCGATGTTCATGCCCTAACAGTGAGATTCATTGCTTGCGAGAGCAGACAGGGAGAATCCTCTGAGTTGGCAGCTTTAGAAGTCGAGATTACGAGTTTGAGGAAGGACGTAGACTACTTAAGTCTACTGACTTCACTTCACTAATAGAGAGGGAAGATGATAAGGATGCTCCTGAGAGCACCAGAGATATGTAGGGGGATGGCGTAGCACATACAGAGTCAGATGCAGAAAACGATGAGGAGTTGATATCAATGGATGTTAAGGAGACACAAGAAAGCAAATATGAGGGCATATTCAGAGACTTGCCAGATGTTATAGAGACGGTTGTGCAGCTGGTGACCCAGACATTGCCGGCTGAGACGTCCACAGCAACTCCTAGCGGATCTGGCACTGCTATTCAGTCTGAGACTACTCTCGGTAATGATGCCCATATACAGACTACTCCATCAGCCACTGAGACCCTGACAGATAGAGAGACTGCATAGACGGGACCTTTTTACACCCCCTATCTGTCTTTCTTTACTTTGCCTTTTGGATTCTGTACTATATGCATTTGAGGACAAACACACTTATTTGTGGTGCGGTGAGGCCCACCTTGTTTTGCTTGTTTCGGATACTTGTGTTTTGTGTATATATTTGGGTTGTTCTATGTCAAAATCATGTTTATATGCTTTTAGAGGATGCTTGAGCTTGTGGCTCCGCTTATTGCTTATTTTTAATTTCGAAATTATTTTGACCGTTCCGAAAATTTTTGAAATTTTTGCACATTTTTGCCACCCCTCATGAGTTGAATGTGACTGTTCTTTTTTACAAAAAATTGAGTATCGGTTTCGATCAATACCGATGACTTAAATAGTGCTCTCAATTGAACGAACATGAATGTATGGCTACGATGAGGTCAAATGAAGTTGTATAAACAATATGTGAACACTTTGCATCTCGTTGTGATTAGCCATTTATCGAATTGATTCTCTTGTAATGACCATTGCACAATAGCGAAAGTGTGTATTCTTGTTTGATTTAAGTGTCGATGCCTTGTGTGATTAGCTTGGTTTGAACCATGCATGAATAAACCTAGAATTTGCCCCGTTAGTCTAATTGATTTAGAAAGGTGTCCTCTTGAGATGATCTTAGGCAACTTTAAAGAGTGTGAGCCAAATTTAACATTTACCTCTTTTGTGGCCTACCCGTGAGCGGGTGAAACTCTTTTGAACACCATTTGAGCCTTACCTTTCTTTGGAAGAACATTGATGAACCCTAGACCTTACTTGAACCACTACCTATAATCCTCTTGATTTGTGGTTTAGCAAATAGCCAACTTAGGCCTTTGGGGTGTGGTGAAAAGGAAAAGAAGAAGTCAAGAAGTGCAAGACAAGTCCCCCTTAACCCATGGTGTTGCAGAACGATGGAAACCCCTTATAGAAAGAAAAAAAATTATGGAATAAAGTACAAAAGAAATCGGGTTTCCAAGCAATCCATGGAGGTGAATAAAAAGATGACTTAGACACACTAGAAAAAGAATTGATAAAGAAAGAGAAGGGAATACCTTGAGAATACCACATCTCACGAGGAAAAATTCACTGAGCCTAAATGACCATACCTTTGCACCCATTACAAGCCTTAGAAAGACATTTTTGATCTTGAGTGAGCCGAACCGAAGATCGATCGGAAAATAAGGGCAAGCCTATGGGTGAAAACGTGCATTGTATTCCTCTTTTTCAATGTGAGCATTACACTTGATTCCTGATTTTGAATTGATTAACCTTTGTGTGTGAAGATGGAATCATTCTTTATATGAGGGCATTTAGATACTTTTTGTTGAGCTTGAACTTGCACAAGTAGCAAGTATTGTGAGAATGAGAATCTTTGGTATGGTGTGTAACAACTTGAATCTTTAAGTACACAATTGATCCTTGCATAAGTAAATTGAGTCTTGTTGTGTGCATTCATGATTGAGTCTTGAGTAGCAATGTTTGAGACACCCTTTTTGAACGGCTGAACTCAAGTTTGCTTGAGGACAAGCAAACGTTTAAGTTGGGGGTGTTGATGAGTCCACAAATTGGACTCATTCAAGGCTTTATTTTGATAGAAATAGTGTCCTCAAATGCTTATTTTGTCTCAATATCTGACGAAAACTCGTAAGCTTCAGGTATTTGAAGTTTTAGTGAAAGCATGGACACTTAGGCGCCAAAAGGAACAAAAAGGCTTACAAGAACGAAGAAGCTGAAGCCTGCGCATCGCCAGGCATGTTCGACAATTCGCCGAAGGGACACACTCCCCCTTTTGTTCAAGTATGCGAAGCCTTGAAGGAGAAGGATCAAAAAGGCGATGAAAAGAGCAGTCGACATTTCACTGAATAATTCCGTGAAGCAGTACTAGGTCGCCCAAAGACACAGAGCACGACGATGTTGAAGGGTAGTGCAAGACGGCGACGAACTACACCAAAGGGTGAATCGCCAAGTTAATCGGCAATTTCGACTAACCTCGCTGAAAGATCCGCCAACACTATTTTCTGAAGTCTATAAATACTAAACTTGTTATTAATTTTTAAAGAGTCGAACATTTATTTTAATTTCCATATTAGAATACTACTTTTTGGGATATTTTCTCTCAAGTTTGGAGAGGGTTTTTGGGAGACTTGAAGAAAGAAGGATTTCATCTTCCCCAAGTTGGAAGTGGGTCTTCTCCATTTTTCTTCTTTTGCTTAAATCAAGGTTTAATTCCTTATACCCATTTGATTCTAGTATCATTTTAGGTGTATTTTGTTATTTCTCTATGTGTGGCTAAAATCCCCCATTCTTGGGGTGTGATATAGCAAATATATGTTGATATTGTTGCTAGGTCTTGCTTGCTGATAGGATAGATGTATTTTAATGGTGATTTCACCTAGTGGTTGTGGTTTAATTTAATGGGTTTGTAGTTGCAAATACAAAACCACTCATGTGTTTTCGGCTTGCCCGAGAGGGAGGTCACGAAACCAAGACCGCTAGACTGATGGTCTAAGGAGTAGGTCGACATGAGGTTCAGCCCGAGAGGGTGATCCCTAGTCCCATATCCTAACACTCAGTTCGAGAGAGTGAGTGGGGTAAGGCGTAGGCTAGCATTCATGTGGCAAATGGGTGTCTAAGAGGAACGCATTTGAAATGGGGTAAGTTGCCCGAGAGGGAACTTATTTCCATCTAAAGCTTAGCCTAGTCACTATTGTCTTGCAATTTCCTATCCAAAGCATGTACCCAACGATTTATCTCAACTTGTATTGCAGTCACACCCCAAGAACTTATCCCCATACTGGATCTTCTTGTTATTTTTTGTTGTTTTTACTACTTCTAACAAAACCCCCAATTGATAGTTGACACTTTTGTGTCACCCCTTTTAATTTACAATGTTTTTAATCGTTAATGTCTTTAGCTACAACTAGTTAGAACTAAATTTTTTTTCTACTAATTCTCAAAACCATTCCCTTGGGACACGACCCTAACCCTCGGTTGGGTTACTATATTATCGATGATCGTAGACACTCGTACTGTAGGTTAGTGTCATTGGTCACAATAGGCATCAAAAACATAAGATATAATCCAAAATCACATGAAACACTTCATAAAACATCAATTATAAGCATAAGAGACAATATCATAATAATAAGAAAAGTTTCCAACGTAAGCATCATATAAATATTATTCAACTCTTAGTCATTCTTATCATAATAGGACTACTCTCAAGTAACCTCAAAGAATACTTGTGCAATGCATGAATAGAATCACATACTGCATAGTCAAGACCTAGGCTTTCATTATCATAAGAGCACTATACTCCTAAGTCACCCAAAGCATACTTGTGCAATGCATGAAAGTCATCCCATAATACCATTCACACTAAGCATATCCTTGAAGTCACCATATGCATACCCATCTTTCACTTGGTCTCATTCTTTAGCTTATTTCATATAGACAAGGGGCCTACCACCTTTAGTCAACATATCATAGAAGACAACTATAGCAACAACCCAAGCTAAACATACATAATATAAGGTCACACTTCATAAGTAGCTTCAAGTCATACTTGTGCAATGTATGAATACCATCCCATAGTACTGTTTACACTAAGTACCACTTTAGGCTATCATACATACTCACTAGTTGGGGACTAGTCCCTCCTTTGTATTTGCCATTAGTCATTTAAGGCACTTATCTATTTAGTACAAGGCAAGTCACAACACATAAATGAGTTCTATTTTTCAATTCAAGGCTACCAAGGAATAGCATCCTAATAGACTAGACCAAACTAGTCATCTTGCTAACATAACTAGGTTATGCTAAACTAACTACCTTGGAAGTCATACTATCATGCAAGTCCAAGATATTTTAGGAAGGGTACAAGTGTTCCATCCTAGCTACCATGAAGTAGTCTTAGACTAACTAAGTCATGCTACCGTTGCAAGCACACTACAATGCTAATGCAAGCTGCCCTTAGGAGAGTATGATTCCTTAATCCTAAGATACCCTTAGAAGAGTATGATTCCTCAATCCTAAGCTACCATGAAATGGTCTTGGCCAAACCAAGTAATGCTATCATGAAGGCATCCTAAAAATGCTAGTTCGAGCTTCCCTTAGGTTAGTATAGTTCCTCAATCCTAGGTTACCATGACTACCACTAATTCAAGCTACCATGAAATACATCTTACAATGCTAAGTCAAGCTACTCTAGGAGAGTATGGATCCTCAATCCTAAGCTACCATTCATGGTCTTGTCTTACCAAGTCAAGCTATACATGAAGGGAACATATGTCACAACTTCAAGCTATTCTAATCTAACATCTTTGATTCATTTAGGTGATTAAATTTTCAACCTAGAATCATTCTATGTGAGATAACCTTACACCTCCTAGCATATTTATGTCTAAGTGTGTAAATGAGAATATGCTTTCAACAATACACAACAATATCACATCATATTAGCTTTACCCTCAAAGCCCTAACACTGATGACTACAAGCCTTATTCTCAATCTTTACTTCTTACTAGCATCATTATACCCAGATTTCAAGGTATTCTAATCACATCCTGCATTAGTAAGTGATTCTAGTCATAATTGATCATAAAGGTTCAATTTCAACTTTGCTAGTTATGATCCATCATATACAATAAAGTCTCATTTAATTCATGTCTATATGCTCCTAACTTTGAAAAATTACTACACATGATATTAATTCTAGAAGATAGCCGATGAATCCTCAATTTCACCTCTTATGGCATAAACCCACACAATATCAAATTCATCAATTAGACTAGGGTTAACCATAGAAATCACATAAATTCATCATAATATCATAATTTAATGCTAAATCAATCATAATTAAGTCTTATCCACATGATTGGAATCATACTTAAACACTACCCACAATGTAGGAAGAAACCCTAGGTAGAATTGGATTTTATCTTCACAATTGGGGGAAAATCTTGGGGGCTCTATGGGTGGAAGAGCCCATAGATTAATAAGCTAACATACCTTGATTCAAAGTCCTCACAAAATCTTGAAATAATAGAGGAAATCTGCCTTAGCTTCCTTCTCTTTTTCTTCTTCTTCACTTCTAGAGGGAGAATTTCTTGAGAGAATTTGTTGTCTTGGAAGAATGATTTAATTCACTTAGTTTAGGGGTCTATTAGGATTATATAGGTGGCTTAATAACTAACTAACCGACCTTAACCCCTAACTAATTACCAATGAACCCCTAAGCCCCTAACTTAAAAATAATTTTTCTACAAATCTGCCCCTCCCACAAGACCAAACCCACGGACTGTGGGTGGGTACACAGACCGTACTGGTCACTCGTGGGTGAGGGTCTGGGGCTTAAGGTTTCAGGTAAGTTCAGGCCTTGACCCACAACCCTTTCTCATGGGGTGTGGGTCCATCCACAGCTCGTAGATGCCCTTCGTGAGAGGCCACTGTTTTTGACAGCTTTTGGGCTGTTTTGGAGCCCTCCTCAAGGACCCCTTGGTTGATCCTTGGGGGTTTGTTCCTTTAAGCCCTAACCCTAAAACCCTTATTCTAAATACGGGTATTCGTTTTACGACTCTACCCCTCATATCAAATCCTAAAACCCTAACACAAGGCTCTAGAACCCTCTAGTTTAGTTCACTAGTTTTCAGGGTATTACAATATCTCCCTCTTGGGATCATTCGTCCTCAAATGATGATTCTAAACACTTCTTAGGGTCACAACTCTAAACTAGCAGCCCATCATGCATGCAATACATCTAAATGCACACAACCAAGGAAAACAAACTTCAATTCAAAGCTAAACATATTTAATGCAATACAAGGGAGTAGGAACTACATCTAACAACCCCAAAATGCATGAAATTCTATATTTACTCATTGTCAAGGAGGAACTACTATCTCCTATCTAAAACATACTCAACACACACTCACAGAGCCTAAATGCAATTACTTTCAAAAAACATTTATTCCAGGAGGAATCTTTCAACTCCAAACTAAGGCATGCTCATTAATTCATCTCATGAAGTTTATATGCAACCCTATTGAAATGCACTACAACATGAGGCAAAACAATGCATATAAGTCATTTCTATCAGGACCTAAGCATTTTCATGAACATGCATATTAGGAAATCATGGCAACACATAAGCACACAATAACCTTGTTAGATAGGCACACTATCTCCCCCTTGGGAGTAAGCCTATACAAACTCTTGTAAACAACATTCATACTAAAGACAACTTCAAAGTACAATGTAACAAGTAAAAAAAGACAAGAAATCCCAAAATTACTAAAGCATAAAACACATACCGGAAGCAACTTGGGGAGATCACTCCTGATCTTCTCTAGATTGGAGAGCATAAAACCTATTCTTCTTTTGAGGCTCTGGATCTATACCACTAGTGGCAACTTCCTTACCCTCTCTTCTTGTAGCCTTCGCCTTTGGACAATCTTTCATCTTGTGGCTACTCTCACCATACCTAAAGCAACCCTCTCTACCAGCCAAACACCTACCCTCATGCCTTTTACCACACCTAGCACAAAGGGGCCATAGGGACTCATTACCTATCCCTTGTGGCCTAGGGGTAGACACCCTCTCATCTTTATGCTTAGGAGCATTAGAAAAACCTTGTTCGGAAAACTTTTGTCGATTCCTAGAGAGACCATGTCCATCAGACCCATCATGAAAGGACTTATCATTATCCATCCTAACCCTTTTTTTTTCTCCTTAGATTTTTCCTCTTCAAGTTTATATTCCTCCATTTGTTGAGCATACACCATAAGACATGCGATAGCCATATCATCATGGGGCATTGCCATACGACATTCTTTTGCTACTATGTGGGACACCCCCATCACAAACCTACTCGTCATATCCCTCGAACTTGCTACCATATATGGAGAATACTTAGACAATAGAGTAAATTTCAAGGAATACTCCTTAACACTTATACTACCTTGCGTAAGGTTAATGAACTCTTCTACTTTAGCTTCCCTCAACTCTCGGGGAAAGAACCTATCAATAAATGCCTTCTTAAAAAATTCCCAATCCATGGGATCCACTTCTACCGGCCTACCATCTTTCCATTGTTCATACCATATTAGGCAACATCCTCAATTGGTAAGTGACTAGTTCCACTTTTTCTACCGAAGTCACCCCCATGATAGCTAGCACCTTATAAACCTCCTCTATAAACCCATTAGGATCCTCTTCCACTTTGGCGCCACAAAAATCTGGAGGGTTCATCCTCCAAAACTCACTCACCTTAGAAGCAGTCATCCCCCTTATTGGGTTCATGGAGCTACCATTTCCCTATTGATTTGAGTCATCACAGTTTGGACTTGAGTAGTCAAAGCTTGGGCCAACATTTGGAGAGCCGACCTAATCTCTGTATTAGACATATCCGGATGATCAATTGGAGATTGAGGAGGAGCTTGGTCTGTGGAACTTGGAGAGGAAACTCTTGCTCCACATTCCCTTCCTCCTCTCTCCTAGCATTTGCCCTTGTATTAGCCATACCTTGAAAAACCATAGGGCACAATTTAGAAGAAGGACCTACTAAAGCCAAACTCCATGGCACGACTTAGAGAATGAAGAAGTGAGATTTCCTAAACATCAAATAGCCTCCTATTCATAAATGTGGTGTGCTTCACATTAATAAGCAAGACTCTACTAGTCGTGGTTTGAGACATCCTAGAACCATTCTAAACCTTGTAGTTTGATTACCAAGTTTGTCACGACCCAGGGGTACACCCTAGATGTAACATGGCGTACTTGACACCGAAGGGGTCTTATACAAGCCCATAGCATATCATAACATAAGATAATATAAAAGTACAGAAATTTTAAAAACTTCTATACATACAATTGAAGTTTTTATAAAATGCAAGCGGAAGTCTTTACTATACTTTTGTCTCAAACAATCTAAACTCAACTTTAATTTAAAACCTTTGGGACACAGCCCATACAATAGTCTCAACTTGAAAATAAAAGACATAAAAGAACTAGTGGGTTTGTCCTCAAAGTTATGAGGACTCACCAAGATCTTCAACTCCTTTCCTCCTTCAAAACCTATCTCCAAGAATAGAACTCAAGTCTCCAAATCCTACATTTGATGAGAAGGTAGGCAAAGTATGCGTTAGTACAAAATGTACTAAATATGTTAGCTAGCATAATCATAAGAGCAGAAGATAAGGGTTAGTCAACAAAAGAGATAATCCAAAATCACATGAAACACTTCATGAAACATCAATTATAAGCATAAGAGACAATATTATAATAATAAACAAAGTCTCCAACATAATCATTATATTAACATTATTCAACTCTTAGTCATTCATATCATAATAGGACTACTCTCAAGTAACCTCAACGTATACTTGTGCAATGCATGATTAGCATCCCATACTACCATCTAAGCTAATTATCCATTTTTGGGTATCTGAATTATAGTCTATATGCATAGTCAAGACTTAGGCTTTCATTATCATAAGAGCACTATACTCCTAACTAACCCAAAGCATACTTTTTGCAATACATGAAAGCCATCCCATAATACCTTTTTGTAACGACCCGTAAAATGAATAGGTGAAACTAGAGCCAAACTAGTGTGTGGTTGAGTTGATGTGAGGTTTGAGAGCGTAAAATGATGTCCCGAGCTATGGTTGAGGGGTTTAGGGGTTAAAAGTCAAGGTACGGCTCCCTAAGGACCACCCTAGGGGTCCTTGAGAAGGACCCTAAATCCTAACCCCAAAGAAACAAAAAATTGCCCAAAGTGTGGTAACCTACGGAAGGGGACCTACGCCCCGTAGGTACATCCATGCCTCATGGATGGCCTCCGTAGGTCAAGCCCCCAAAATATGAGTTGCAGAACCAAACCACAGTTTGCCAGAATGGCTCGTGATCCTTTCCACGGTCCGTGGGTGGGGGTTTGTGATTGGCAACTATGTTGTTGTCTTGGATTCGGCCAAGGTTGGTCTAGTTTGGTAAATTCATTTTAAGTCTAGTTTAGTTAATGGATGATTTTTATTAGTTATTAAGCTTTTTTAAGAGTTTTTAAAGTATTAAACTCTATTTTAGAATTATTTGAAATCACCCCAAAGTTAGAAACCTCTCCTCTAAAAAATTCTCTCTCTAGAAGCCTCCATTGGAGGTGAAAATTTAAGCTCTCAAGGTCAAGGGTTCATATTTTTGAAGGTATTTTCGTGGAATTTTTCCATAAAAGGTATGGTGGTCTTCATCCTTGACTTAGTTTCTTTCAAGGAGTCAATTTCAAAAGTGAATTTAAGTGTCCAATGTTCTCCCCAAAACACTAGTTTTCAATCTATGCATGGGTTCGATTCCAAAAGTTTTTCAAAGGCTTTATTGCATTGAATTATGAATGAAGTGTGGATATAAAGGTGAATTAACAATATTTCTTTGTTGATCCCATGTTTTCCCCCTAATTCCTAATTTGTGATTTGTGAATGTGAAGTGATTGGTCATGATAGCATGTTGAATTATTTATGTTTATATTGATATAAATTATTGAAATTATGTTAATTATCATGCCTAATTATAGTATTTCAAGGTGTGTGGGTGAATGTGATCCATGGCCTTGAAAGGCAAGTTCATGAAGGATCCTTGTATGATTATGATGTGAAGGATATGTATGTGAATTCAATTATAGTATGATGATCATGTTTAGAGTGTAATTGTGTTGTTGGGGAAAGCATATTCTCAATTAACACTCATGAATGATGATGATGGAATGTGAAGGGTTTCTTCTATGTATTGTCTATCTTGAATTGATAGGCTTATGCATCCTTTTCTTGTATAGATGAAAGTAATATGATGATGTATCTTCAATTGGTAGGCTTAGGCATCCTTTTCTTGTATAATGAATGTATCTTAACTTAATGTCTTAATGTCTTGAATCGGTAGACCTAATCTTGGTAGCCTTTCATGAATGAAGGAATGAATGATGAAGTATTCTACGCTAAACCTTGGATCGGTAGACCTAATGTTGGTGTCCCTTCATGATGAGTGTAGGAACTAATGTGATGCTAAAACCTTGGATTGGTAGACCTAAAGTTGGTGGCCCTTTCTTGTGTGAAATGATGAACCTTGAAGTGGTAGACCTAATGGTGGTGGCCCTTTCTAGAAAAGTCAATGAGCTATCCTTATAATGTACCTTGAAGCGGTAGACCTAATGTTGATTGCCCTTTCATGTGTAATGTAGGTTGGGTCGGTAGGCCTAACATTGGTGGCCCTCTCATGTACAATATTGTAATGGAAATGAAACTACTCTATGGGAATGTAGGCTAAGCACCAAGAGGATATGTTAAGATGGAAGTTCTCCTTCCGTTAGGCAAGATTTCAATGAACATTTTTCTTATCCCATAACAATGTGACCACATAGGTCCTAGCTAGTGGATCCACATATGATAAATGTACTGGTCTTACCTTAGGCAAGTAGACCACCTCTTTACGGTGTGGGGCTTTGTGACACCAGATTCTATTGTTTACTCTCATGGTCTATGTAGGTTAAACGCCTATTCCTATTATGTGAGATATGCATTATGGTTTCTTGATGAGTTCTATGAAGTGTGGGTGGTAGTATGGGATGACATCCATGCATTGCACGAGTAAGCTTTGAGAGGTTCATAGTGAGTTCTCCAAGTCTTAATGGCTAATGTATGAAAGTGCTCTTAATGAAGTTGATGAAGAATGTTGACTCTTATATGCTTAAATGAGATGTCATATGCTATATTTGGATTGTATTATGAGTTACTTCCTTGCCATGAGTTATTGAGTATTAATGTACCTTGTCTACGGTGGCTTCAAAGAAGTACTTAGTCTGAGTAGTAGTATAGGATGCTACTCATACATTGCATAAGTATGACTTAGAGTTGCCCTAGATAACGGTCCTTTGTGATGATAAGACTTATGAAAGGTTTATGTCTCTTATGTATGAGTATTGTGTAAAGATGGAAAGGTTTAATGGTAAGTTAACTTTTGGTGACCTTAATGTGGTATCTAGTCTGGATGGTAGTATGGGACGCTATTCATACTTTGCACAAGGTATGGCTTGGGGTTACTTGAGGTGAAAGCTTAATGTAAAGGAATGGCTTATATGTTGATTATGTCTCCAATGTGTTGAAAGGACTTGTATGTTGGTTATGTTTGAATATTATGCCTCTTATACTTATGTTCATGAAGTTTTATCAAAATGGCATAAAAGCATGACTTTCAAATAAAATGTATGTTTTAGGTATGGTTTTTGCATGGCTACGATACTTAGTACTTAATTATGCTAACCCATATTTCTCTTATTTTACTACAAGTGTAGGTACCGAAAAGTGAGTTCCTTTCTCTCTAGTTCAAGCTTGGATTTGAGATTCTCCAAGACTAAGTGGTATGTCCTCATAGATCGAGGACAAGTACTTGATGTTTCCATTTCTTTCATGCAATAGACATTTGTTAGACTTTCGATTGTAAAGGGTCGTGACCCTACTTGTGTTTCAGATATTGTTGTTAGATGGCCATATGAGAGAATAGACTTCCGATGTGTTTCATATGTTTTAAATGAGTATTTTGATTGTATGGTTTTAAAGACTGTTTTAATTCCGTACCGTTTTCCTTATATCGAATGATATGAATGCTATGAGGCTTGTATGAGACTTTTCAAAGTCTTGTACGTCGTGTCACATCTAGGGTCTAGACTCGGGTCGTGACAAACATGGTATCAGAGCACAAGATTTTGGAAATGGATTTTAGGATTGCTGTCTTACAAGCCATGTCTAGTAAAGTCTTGTTCATCAGTGTGAGTCGCGACACAGCTATGAGTGAGAGTTTATAGGACGTTAGAAAGTTACACTTCTTCATTCTTCAAGTCGTGCCATATAGTTTAAATTTAAAATGTCTCTCTTTTATTCCTTATCCG
The DNA here is from genome assembly GCA_029582315.1 of Solanum tarnii x Solanum tuberosum. Taxonomy (NCBI): domain Eukaryota; kingdom Viridiplantae; phylum Streptophyta; class Magnoliopsida; order Solanales; family Solanaceae; genus Solanum; species Solanum tarnii x Solanum tuberosum. Next base: position 22,558 of record JAJONS010055980.1, read on the forward strand.
ATGGTCTTTAGGGTATGACCATTTGAAAGGCCTATGCTAGAAAGAGTGAGGGAGGAAGGTTGGTTGTGATGCCAATTATAGCTATGTGACTTGTTGGATTTGAGGTGATAAATTGTGATGTTGTCTTTAGTTTGAATGGGCTGATTTATGGTTATGCTTAGATGATGGTAGAACCCGGCTTAGTTATGATGAATTTTGAGGTATGTTGAAAGATTTGATGAATTAGGTGTTTTATAAATGTCTTGATGGGTTGATTGAGTAGACTTCTCTAAGAAGGGTAGAAGTGTAATTCACCTTGGGTTAGAATCATCTTGTGTGATGAGTGTGAAGGTTTAGTGATGTTTTCCTCCGACCTTAGAATGGAAAGAAGTGAAGTTTAAAAGAGTTTGTATAGGCTTACTCCCAAGTGGGGGGGGGGATGATGTGTTTAGATGGTAAGGTCATTGACTGTCCTTGATGTTCATCGGTTAGGCTTGCTTGATAATCTCACCTTAAGAGGTGTAGTGAGTTTGAGGAGTTTATACCTGATGTGGTAGACTAATATGAGACCTTAAGTGGTGTTGGTAAGGTTGTTTGTGAGCAAGAGTTGCTTAATGAAGACCTTCCTAGTTTAAAAGCACTGGTATGTTGATAGTTCCTTATGGTTGTTGATGTTGTATTGAGGTTCCTATGTTGTTTTCATGTTAGCCTTAGTTGGATTTACTTCTAAGCGGGGGATAGCATGTTGAATAGTAAGGTTGTTGAGAGTTTTGATATCCTTATCTCTTTCCTTCTATTCTTATTCAAGCCGGAGACTAAGAGTTCCTTGTAGCTTGTTTCATGATTTGGAGTCATGTGTGAATATGTGTTTCCTTGGTCTCCTTATGTTATGCATGTTCTTCATTAATTCATGTTTAAATGAGAAAATGAACTAATATGAATTATGTTCCTCATGTTGATGTACACTTAGTATGAGTGGTCTATATGCTTCATGAGGTAAATTGTTGAACATGACTAAATGTGCTTTTATGAAGAAATTGCATAATGTGCCTAATGATGTTATGCTGACAATTATTTGAGTTGCAGAAGGTAATTCCTCCAATGTAATGAGAAATTTTGAAGTTATGATTCATAATGAGTTTGTAGTTGTAGTTCCTACTTTCTTGTGTTGCACTGAGCTTTTTGATGTGGAGTTGATGTTTCCTCCTAGTTTTGCGCATGGTTTATAATGTTGCATGCATGATGGGCTGCTAGTATTGAGTCGTTAACCCCTTAATATGTTTAAATTGTCATTCGAGGAAGAATGTTCCTAAGTGGGGGATAATGTAACGACCTGTAAAACGAATAGGTCAAACTAGAGCCTAACTAGTGTGTGGTTGAGGTTTTATGCTATTTCTTATTCCTTAAATATTTCTTTTATGTCTAAGTTAGATATTTCTATTTTGTCTTATTTTAGTAAGTTTATTTTAAATGATTTGAAAATAACAAAAATATATGTTTCTTTTAATTTAACATATAAGCTAGTATTTAGTGATTATAATTTATTATTAGCTATTTAGTTTTTGGTTAGTAAAAAAAAAGGGGGGGTCAAATAATTATATTTATTATATTATATTATAATTATATTTATTATAATATAATTATTAAAAATAAAAATATTAATCTAATCTACCAATTACCCCATTTCCTTGTCAAATATTACCAGACCCAATTTCTCCCTGCCACTTTCTTTTCCATTTTTTCCTTCCCACTTTCTCTAATCCCATTACCCCAATACCCCCACTCTTCCTCACCACATACACATTACACACACGTACATACACACACACTACCAACACACCCTATACATATACTACAACAACGGACAGACAAGAGAGATTACAAAAAATCACCAACATAAAAAGAGGAAGAAAAACAAAAGGGAAAAATCAGCAACAACACAGACACAACACGAGGAAAAAAAAACCTTCCAAAGAAAGAACAAAAATCAGTTCCACCATTTTCAATTCAATAACATATATACATTTACATTATTCCAATACTCACAACACCAAATAGGCCAAAAACTCTTTCCTTCCAACAACACAAACAAACAAACAAAAAAAATTGCACAACAACAAAAGCAAAAAAAAAAAAAAAAGAGTTGAGTTTGAGGTCTTTGTTGGTAGTTTTAAATTCGTGGTTCCGGTTGTGGTCATTTCCTTATGAATTAATTTTCATAAGAGGTAACACTTAATTCTTTTATATAGTTTAATGTGATGATTATACAAGCATTGGTTGCAATTTATTGAAATTGTTAAATTTCGTATGTGTTTAATTCATTAATATTCATTGATGTTATAATATGAAGTATGTTCAAATCTTTCGTATCAACTTTATGTTTAGATCTTTTATATCATTAGACTTGGTGCGAAATTGTTATAACAAACCTTAGTTTATTTTAGGTTTAAACAATCCATGGTTTATTTCATGTTCAACTAAAATTATTGTCTACGTCCATTCTTGTTTATATACTTTGATTCTCTTATGATGATACATGTATTTATGGCTTAGCAAACTGAAATGATGAGAATAATTAATGACAAATACTTATTATGTAAAATATTGATTTTAATTAGTAGGTTTTTCTTTTCATTTTAATGACTAAAATAAAGAAAAATAAAAGATTTTAGGTGCCCATAATTTCTAACATGTTTATACAATTATACTAATGCAACATGTGTAAAATTTGTATGGGAAGGTTATTTTAATTTATATTCTTATTAATATTGTGTTCATTCTTTTTTTAGAAAAAACATAAAATAAAACTAAGATAACATGTAATTTAGGTTTATAATAATAATAATATGCAAATATTAAGATCTAAAGAACATTAAACTACTTTTAGTCTTGAAATACAAACAAATAAACATTTTGTGGCAAGGTTAGAAAGTGCTGCTATCAATACACCGCATAATAAAATAAGGTAGTTTCAAATAGGTTTAAAACAAATCAAAGAATGAGGGTAAATAACTTATTATTATTATTAAGCTAATAATATAATATCTAAAAATTAAGTCAAGTTATACAAAGGTCAATAAAGCAACCATGTTAGAACCACGAGATTCAAGGGATTCCTAATACCTTCCCCTCAGTCAATATAATTTCTTATCCAATCTCTGTTTTTGTAGACCAAACAAAATAAATTGTCAAATTTCCATTTGATTAGAGATTTAAATAAGGTGACTTGGAACACCAAAACTCAATTTCAAGTGGGGACTCTGATTAATAAAATAATATCTTTTCGAAATGTCACTTTAATTGGAAAAAACTCTTTTCTTTCAAAACAATTAATTTCGAGGAGAAATAGGGGTGTGACAGATGGCTACTCCGCTGGGGATAATGAAAATTCGAGCTTGTAAATATTGACTTATGTATGACTTATATTTATTTATTTATGTTTTTGGATATTGTATTTGTTGGCCTAATATGTTAATGTCTACTTATTCACTGTTTTGATATTATTTGAACTGTATATAAATTATTTTCTCTCGCGCACCCCTCTAAGTCTTCAATAATATCATAATGCGAATTGCGACTGCGCACCCCACTTCTATCAATATAGCCAGTGGATCGTCGGTCCATGGTGAAGGATTTTTAGTCTCACTTGTTTAGGATAGGGAGCACCCATGCACAAAGCCGAAAAGCGCTGCTACCGATACGTTGCTACTCGCTAACTCGAGTTGTCTGCTCGTTTTACAGCCAGTCTAGACACCAAATTCATAAGGACTTTAAAACCTAGTTGAACAAGCCTCATATAATGACTATCCTTAGTAGGATACACTTTGTTTGCATCATGAACATTGAATGCGGCTCAAAACAGGGTCTGAGTCTATTTGCTATTTGCTACATAAATACTATTTGAATGTTGACCGACATTAGGATAAGTTAGTAAACTGAAAAAATCTTCCTAAATTTTTTAATAAATATATCAATTCTTTGTAAAATCTCAAATAGTTTGAATTTTGCATTTTTACCATAAAATGACCTAAAGAAAAATAGTTTCAAAAGTAG
>JAJONS010055981.1:0-25812 GCA_029582315.1 Solanum tarnii x Solanum tuberosum
ACATCGCACTTGGAATGCAGTGACAAGCTCTTCCCACGAAGTAATAGAATCTCTTAGCAACTCCGCCAACCACTTACACGCTTCTCCCATTAGAGAAATGGGAACAACCTTAACTGGACCGATTCTTCAGATATGTTCTTAAAGGAGAATGGTCTGCTAACATCGACAAAGTTCCTTATATTCTTATGGGGATCCTCATGAGCCAACCCACGAAACAACCCTTTCAATTGCAAGAGTTGCAACATGGTGCTAGTAATGTGGAACACTTTGTTCCCTTCGGTTGGAGGCATGCGAATGGCACCAACTTCACCCATAACATTTGGGTCATTGACATTTGGTTCATTGACATCATTAAGATTTCCGACGTCATCTTGGTGGCCCACTTGGCTACCATTGCTTCCATTGTACTCATTTCCTCTGTTTCAAATAGCAACACAAAAACCAAAACTAAAAATAAGTAGATTCTACTATGACTAACAAGAACAAAATTCAACTTCACCAAAAGAATTTTAAACAACACCACTCCCCGACAACAGCGCCATTTTGATTGAATAATGCTATCAAAGACACTTCATCCGATTCTAAGCCTCAACAATCATTAATGAGTATATAACCCAACTAAATGAGTTGGGGTCGAATCCCACAAGGAGCGGTACGTGTTTCAGATTCGATTGAGAAGTATGAACATGGTAAAATCAGTCACAGGAACAAAATTTTTTGAATAAAGACATCATTCAAATTAAGGGGTGACACGAATGTCAAATGGGGGGTTTTGGTTTTAATTAACAATTACAAACATTCACAAACAATAAAAATTAACAATAACGAGACGGGTTCTTGGGATGTGATTGATTATAGGCTAATATAGACAAATGGGTAATTGCCACTATTAGTAAATAGCTAGCTATTAGTGTGTAAGCTAGGCTATAGTGGAGGTAAACTTTCTCTCGAACAATTTACCCCGAATCAAGTGATTTCTCTCGAACATCAACAAGCATGCAAAATAAGAATAGCCCACACCTTAGTCTATTCACTCTCTCGAGCTGAATGTCTGGGATTGGGTTTAGAATTCACTCTCTCAAGCTGAATCCAAGTCAACCCAATACCCACAAACCATCAATCAATAATTTTAGTTCTAAAAACCTCTCTCTCGAGCAAGCCAAGAACACGAAAATAGAGCTTCACTTGCAACTAGAATTCTTAAATTAAACCACATTTAATGATTAAACTCACTTCTAAATGACATTTAAACTAACAATTAGCAATACCCATAAACTAAATCTGCCCATAATCACATAATCACACCCCCCCCCCCCAAGAATTGGGGTTTTATCTAAACATCATAAAAATGTAAAAACCATTACCAAATTGATTATCCATCAACTGGGTAAGAGTATATTCGTCCTTGCAATGCTCCAATTCGAAGAATCTCAAACACCCACTTCCAATTTCTCAAAAGTGAAAAACTTCAATTCTTTAAAGCTAAAGAAAAACTAGAGAAAACTGTCTTCAGATGCTAGAAACTTAATAAAAGATTGTTCTAAAGAGTAATTGATACTAAACTAAATGTTTGAAAATGTATTTATAGTCGCCAAAAATGTGTTGTGAAGAGTCACTCGGCGAAGTAAGTTGGGCTCACCGAAATACTCGGCGAGCCGCCCTTTGGTCTATTCTGTCGCCCTTTTTCCATGGTACTCAGCATCCTCCAGGTCTGTAACTTTGGACGATTTATCTTGGCTTCGCGGAATTACACAGCGATCTGCCAACTGCTAATTTCCATCGCCAACTTGGTTCATTTCTTCAGGGCTTGGCACACTGGAACTTTAGGTGGTCAAATAGCCATTCGGAAATTCGCCAAGTGAACTTGCCCATCACCAGGCTGCCTTTATTCATCCTTTCAGCCTATTTTGTTCCTTTTTGCTTGTTAGTGTCCTTGCTTTGTTTCTCAATCCATATACCTGAAAATCAAGGGTTTTACATCAGTTATGGGCACAAATTAATCTTTTGAGGATACTAATTCTATACAAACAAAGCCCTAAATGAGTCCAAATCTCTAACTCATCAACACCCCTAACTTAAATTTTTGCTTGTCCTCAAGTAAAACTCAAGTTCAGCAGTTCAAAAAGGTTGTCTCAAACAGTGCTAAAAAAGGCTCAATCATGAATGCACACAACAAGACTCAACTTACTCATGCAAGAATCAATTGTACGCTCAAAGGTTCAAGTTGTGACTCACCATTATAGAAAATTCTCAAGTTTACAATACTTGCTTCAAATGCAAGTTCAAGCTCAACAAAGGTACTTAAATGCCCTCACAACAAAGATGATTCCATATTCACACACAATTCTTCAACAATTTATAGCTCAGGAATCACATACAACTCTCACACTCACAAAGATGGACACATGCATGACTTCACCCATAGGTTTGCCCTTATTTTCCAATCAACATTCGTTTCAGCTCACTCAAGATCAAAAAGGTTTTTTCAAGGCTTGTTACGGGGCTGAATGTAAAGGTATGGTCATTTTGGCTTAGTGGCAGCTATCCTCATGAAATGTGGTATGAACATTATTTTCCTTCCTTTTCTTTAGCATTTTCACTCATGCTCAAAATTCACCCCATTATTCACTTCCAATGGAATACCAGACACCCCATTTATTTTGCAACTTTCACAACTTTATTTCACAACTTTTTCATTCTTTTTCTTTTTCGTTATTCTTTTCTTTCTCTCTTTTTCTTTGTATTGAGGGGTTCCATCTTTTACTAAAACCATGGATCAAGGGGGACTTCTTCACACTTCTGGATTTTCCTCTTCTTTTCACCACACCCCCAACTTAGGCTTCTGGCCTAAGTTGGCTATTCAAACAAACAACACTTCTTGAGTATTATGGGTGAATGGATAAAGAGGGGTTACAATTTCATCAAGTTTCTTCCAAGAAAAGGATAAGTCTGAAAGGGGTTCAAGCAAAGTTCACACATCTCACAAGGTTTGCCATAAAAGAGGTATATTGTCAAATTGTTTCACTCTTCAAAATTGTTGCCTAAGATCATTTCAAGAGCTTGCATCACTTAGTCAACCGGACCAACGGGGCAAATTCTAGTTTTCATCACACAAGGTTCACATTAAGCTTATCACACAAGGCGTTGGCACCAATATCAAACAAGACTCCACACTTTTTCTAGTGTGCAATGTTCATCACAATAGACTCATTCGATAATCAGCATGTCACAACGAGATGCAAAAAGTCCACATATTGTCTATGCAACTTTATTTGGCCTCATCGTAGTTGTGCATTAATTTTTGTTCGATTAAGAGAACTATTCAAGTCATCGATATTGATCATAACTGATACTCAAATTTGCACAAGAACAACCACATTCACACAACACAAATGGCAAAAACAAAATTTTTAGAAGGGTCAAAAACCATTTACATTCATCATAAGGAGCCACCAGCTTCAACATTCACAAAACAATATCAACACACAATTCAAAGCACAAAAACCCAATAATATATACAAAAGATAGTCACAAGAGGTAGGTTTGGAAATACCTCACCCCACCACAAATAAAAAGGCAATTGTCCTCTAATGCAACAAAATAGTAAAAAGTCAACAAAAACGACAAAGATGGAGGTAAAGAAGGGTCATGTCTACACATTTGCTCCATCTGTCGGGCATCAATGCCCTGTGCAACACTCTGATCCTGGGCATCAGTGCCCGGTGCAACATCAACATTAGCTCCACTAGACCAAATCATGGTTGTATCTGCTAATGAAATCTGTTGTACCATGGCCTTCTCAACCTCTGTATGGCCCTCATAGTTAGGCTCCTCGTCCACACCGAGCTGTTCCTCATCAGTCTCAGCCTCTGACTCAGTAGCAGTAACCTCCTCAGCTCGTATCTCATCTCTGATGGTAGTCCGAGGCATATCATCATCAGCTGGCATGTCGGGGATCTCCATAGTCCCAAAAATCATGCACATATCTTTGGACTTTAGTTTTCCATGTCCTTCCTCAACTCAACAATTGCGGTATTTGGGGATGTCACCTCATCAGTGGCCCCCTATCGTCGCTCATACACCACTATCCTTGTCGCAAGGGAATCAATAGACACACTAACGGGTGTCACAGCAGCAGTAAAGGCCCTCTCGATCATCCCTGGAACTGTGGCCTCAAGGCTAGAGGCACGCCTATCAGCAGAATGGACTACATGCCTCATCTGTAGTATCGCAGCGTGGGTGAGTGGAGGTTGCGATGTAGTGGCACTAGCAGTAGACCTAGGAGGCCGGGGAGCTATAGAGGAACTAGGAAACACAGAAGGGACAACATTAGATATACCTGAAGGCCTAGGGGCCGGAGTAAGCAATATTGCCTCTGCGAGTAGTGTCTCAATATCAACAACCAGGGAAAAGTCCATCGGAGCTGCCTTCTTCCTCTCAGCCTCAATCCATCGGATGTCGGTATAGGAGGTCGAAATAACTTCCACATCCTTCTTCTTATCACGAGGCACTCGGGACTGTCTGCACAATTTGGTGATTAACACCGGCAAAGGGATGGAGGTTTGGCGCTGCTTGGCCCTCATGGTCATCTATTGTGCAATAATCATCCCTAAATTTATGTGCTTCCCTGCAATGATGGATCCAAGACAAGTCAATTTTGTGTGGCGGAGGATAAAATTGTTCTGTGACGGCATAATGGTGATGTTCATGAAGCTAAACCAGTACCATGCTGCCACATTGAGGTTCTTATTCTCAATCAGAGCTTCTGCATCAATCCACCTAGCACTTCTATCAGATAACAGAGGAGCCAACCACTTTTTGATAGTCTCCAATTACTTTGTCTTGATCATGTATCGATAGTCATCAGCAATGTTGGCAGTGCATTCTATCACAGCATTTATGGTACCACTGTCATATTTTACCTTTTTCCCCTAACAACCACATAGTCGATCGGTTTGAAGGTTGCAGCCTTCCTCTTTTCTTACGACACTAGAGCTCTGTAGGTTGTGTAAAACTCCCAGACCCAATTAGGAATATAAGGGCCACAGGGTTTGGTAAATATCTAGAACTTATGACCTTTCAAGGTGCTTTAGATCTCCGGGTACCGGTCTATCACCCCATCTGTGGACAACCTCTTATCCTCAATGATAGTCCTGAATCCTTCAGCCTTTAGTCTATTCATAGACCGGGGAGGAGGACCATGTGCAGGTAGTGTTTGAACCACAACCTAGTCTGTGATAGGAGGAGGAGTAGCATCCTGGGGTACTCGTATCCTAGACGAATCATGCATCCTCTTGGAATGTAGTTCAGCTCTCTTGTCCAATAGTATCTAATCATCCTTAGGCTCAGAAGTAGTAGCCTGAGGGTCTTCGTGCTCACCCTCACTCTCAGATGTGGTGAGGTGAGTGGTGTACACTCCCTCACTGTCAGAGTTGACCTCCGGTGACTCACGAGCCGGTTCTTTTCCTTTGCCTTTACACTTTCCACCTGTGGTGGGATGTTTTGTAGCCTTTGCCTTAGATGTAGTTGCATCCTTATTGATTGTGATACCGTTTTCCCTCTTGTGGGGAGGCATGTCTCGACCCTTTTACCTTTGGTCTAGCCATATCTTCCAAGCACATCGGAAATAGTTAGAAAAAATTCAAGAAAAATACAGAAAATAAGCTGCAGAAAGACTTGCCGAACCGATCGGCAAGTTACAGAGTCACTTAGGCTAGCCAGATCAGGCTAGCTGAAAGGACTAGCTCAAAAATTTCCCAGAAAAATGGCATATCGGTGATGAGAAGGGCCTTTCAGCTAATCACCGACATCATTCGGTGATCACAGACAAGCCCGCCGAAAGTTACAATATGTTTTAGGGGTAGGGGGCGCAGAAAGGGTGATCAAAGAAGAATTTCGGTGAGTCACCGAGTGAACTCGGCGAGCTTAGGCTTCTCACCGAAAGTTACATACCCAAACTCAATCAAAGTATGAATTTAAAGGCCATCTAAGGGACTTCGGTGAACCATCGAGAGGTTCAGCGAGCTCGACCCAGCTCGCCAAACCGCTCAACGTGCCATTTTCAACCCCAACTTCTAAAATTAAACTTGCAGCCCCCGAAAACAAAATGAAACAACACACCCACTCAATTAAGCTCATACCCATGTCATCGGGGTACTCAAAATTCCTTTGATTTGGCCAAAATTAGCCATTTGATGACTTTAGCCCTTAAAAATGACGTCAAATGCTCCATCATTGGGCAAAGCACGTCATTTAGCACAATCAGTGTTATTCAGACTTCACCCAACTAGACTCAACAACAATTTAGCATGACCCACAAGATTACAATCAATATTAAAGCATGAAATTTGGGAAATCAATAGTTTAGGAAATCAAGGCACGATATCGAAATTAAAATTGGCAAATTAGCACATCAAACATGATTTCAAAGAGGTCCAAAACACATCAATAAGAATTAAACAATTGCAAATGAGTTCAACTGCTATTTATGAGTTTGTGGTTCGGAAAACCAACCTTTTATGCTGAAATACGATTTATAATGCTAGGCGGCAAAGAATTCCAACTCCGAACACAAAATCAACGACCAAAAAGTGGTAAAATGCAAGAATATAGGAAATATAGAGTGTGGGTTTGATTGCATGAAGTTAAAAGTGAGGAAATGTGAAAGAGTTTGAAATTTTAAACCTTTAGCCTTTTAAAAACCATCCAGTTCGCGCCCTTTTGACTATATTAGTCGACCTCGCCGAACCACTCGGCAACACGCCGAGTGGTTACTTATCTCACTGAGTTTTATAGGACCTCCACTTAACTAGGGAGTCCAAACGGTGGACAAAGTCAGGCTCGCTGACTTTTCCATGGGCCCTCCAACTTTTACAGACTCTCTCATGAGATTTTTGTGGGTCCAATGGCGGTCCAAGTCGGGCTCGTCGACCTCTTCGACAAGTTGCTGACTGGAATTTTTGGATCGCCAACCTGCATAATTCAAACACATTCTACTTTTTCACCTGCACAATCAACACACGTTATTCGAAATCAAACAAAAAACCAATAAAAACTTAGGTTGCCTCCGAAGCAGTGCCTTAGTTAACGTCTTGGACCGATGCAAGTACCCACTCAAACTTCATTCTTAGGGTTTGCCATAGTATAACTAGGCAATACCCCTTGTTGTCTCGGGTTAAGATGCGAGGAAATTTGACCCATTTGGATCTCCAACTGCTTGATTGAGACAAAATGAGAGGTAATCATCTGGTTGATGATTGATACATCTTCCTTCATTTCCTTCAAAACCTTATCAGACCCTTAAACCTTGTTGAGAATACGAGAGAGCATATACTCAGTCCGGCCACCCTCAGAATCTTTGGTCTTTTGAAGCTCATAGGGAGGAACATACCTATCCTTCTCCCCCTCTCTTTCCTTTCAAGTGGCATTCCAATCACGCCACTCTCTATCACAGTCTCTCCAGCACTCATCTTTATTCCAAACTTGGTTACCACCCGATCTTGGGTAGTTTGCACGATAATCTCTACCTTGGTTGGCTAGGAAGTTCACTCCTCGTTGTACATCGCTTCAAAGTTGTCCTTTTCAGGATTTACACACCCAACACCTACAATATTGACACTCCTAGTACCAGCACCCATGACGTTCTTGGCCAAAATTTCCAGTTGGGTCATCATCTTTGCCATATTTTGGTCCCTCTCTTGATCTTTTTCAAGCTGCTCCTTTGTCAATTTAAAATTGAGAGGAGGGACCTGATCTTCACGGGTGTACCATGTCTGGTTAATGTTGGTCATACCATCCAAAAGTTGGGCTGCTATAACGTAAGGTTGTTGCCTTAAACCTCCCGGAGAAAGTTGATTTGCCACTCCCTTGTTCACCGAATAAAGGCTTCAGTAAAAATATTGTAGCTAAACATTGTCGGACAATCCATGAGTTGGGCATTGCAACACCAACTTCATAAATCTTATCCAAGTCTCATTAATTGGCTCACCCTCCAAATGCTTGAAGCTTTGGATGTTGTCCTGAAGAGTCATCATCTTTGAAGGAGGGAAACATCGCACTTGGAATGCAGTGACAAGCTCTTCCCACGAAGTAATAGAATCTCTTAGCAACTCCGCCAACCACTTACACGCTTCTCCCATTAGAGAAAATGGGAACAACCTTAACTGGACCGATTCTTCAGATATGTTCTTAAACAAGAATGGTCTGCAAACATCGACAAAGTTCCTTATATGCTTATGGGATCCTCATGAGCCAACCCATGAAACAACCCTTTCAATTGCAAGAGTTGCAACATGGTGCTTGTAATGTGGAACACTTTGTTCCCTTCGATTGGAGGCATGCGAATGGCACCAACTCCACCCATAACATTTGGGTCATTGACATTTGGTTCATTGACATCATTAAGATTTTCGACGTCATCTTGGTGTCCCACTTGGCTACCATTGCTTCCATTGCACTCATTTCCTCTGTTTCAAACAGCAACACAAAAACCAAAACTAAAAATAAATAGATTCTACTATGACTACCAAAACAAAATTCAACTTCACCAAAAGAATTTCAAACAACACCACTCCCCGACAGCAGCGCCATTTTGATTGAATAAGGCTATCAAAGACACTTCATCCGATTCTAAGCCTCAACAATCATTAATGAGTATATAACCCAACTAAATGAGTTGGGGTCGAATCCCACAAAGAGTGGTACGTGTTTGAGATTCGATTGAGAAGTATGAACATGGTAAAATCAGTCATAGGAACAAAATTTTTTGAATAAAGACATCATTCAAATTAAGGGGTGACACGAATGTCAAATGGGGGGTTTTGGTTTTAATTATCAATTACAAACATTCACAAACAATAAAAATTAACAATAATGAGACGGGTTCTTGGGAAGTGATTGATTATAGGCTAATATAGACAAATGGGTAATTGCCACTATTAGTAAATAGCTAGATATTAGTGTGTAAGCTAGGCTATAGTGGAGGTAAACTTTCTTTCGAACAATTTACCCCGAATCAAGTGATTTTTCTCGAACATCAACAAGCATGTAAAATAAGAACAACCCACACCTTAGTCCATTCACTCTCTCGAGCTGAATGTTAGGGATTGGGTTTAGGATTCACTGTCTCGAGCTAAACCCAGGTCAACCCAATACCCACAAACCATCAATAAATAATTTTAGTTCTAAACCCTCTCTCTCGAGCAAGCCAAGAACACTAACATAGAACTGCATTTACTACTACAATTATTAAATTAAACCACATTAATGATTAAACTGACTTCTAAATAGCATTTAAACTAACAATTAGCAATACCCATAAACTAAATCAGTCGATAATCACATAATCACACCGAGAGAATTGGGGTTTTAGCTAGACATCATAAAAAGGTAAAAACCATTACCAATTGATTATCCATCAACTGGGTAAGTTAGATTCGTCCTTACAATGCTCCAATTCGAAGAATCTCAAAGTCCCACTTCCAATTTCTCAAAAGTGAAAAACTTCAATTCTTCAAAGGTAAAGAAAAACTAGAGAAAACTGTGTTCAGATGCTAAAAACAAAATAAAAGATTGTTCTAAAGAGTAATTGATACTAAACTAAATGTTCGAAAATGTATTTATAGTCATCAAAACTGTGCTGCGAAGAGTCACTCGGTGAAGTAAATCGGGCTCACCGAACAACTCAACGAGCTACCCTTTCGTCTATTCCATCGCCCTTTAGCCTTGGTACTCAGCATCCTCTAAGTCTGTAACTTTGTACGATCTATCTTGGCTTCGCAGAATCACTCGATAATCCGTCGACTGCTCATTTCCATCGCCAACTTGGTTCTTTCCTTCAGGGCTTAGCACACTGGAACTTTAGGCGGTTAAAATAGCTATTCGGCGATTCGCCAAGTGAACTTGGCGATCACCAGGCTGCCTTTATTCATCCTTTTAGCCTATTTTGTTCCTTTTTGCTTGTTAGTTTCTGTGCTTTGTTCCTCAATCCATATACTTGAAAATCAAGGGTTTTACATCAGTTATTGGCACGAATTAAGCATTTGAGGACACTAAATCTATACAAACAAATCCCTAAATGAGTCCAAATCTCGGACTTATCAGACTCATAGAACTTTAATTTGATAGGTCATAGGCCGCCTAATTCCTCATGTTATGAGAGATATGATTATTTGAAGGTGACCTTAGTAGAATCTTATATCAAAACTCAATCGATAAGGAAGCTTTCAACTTAACTTTGTGGTAGGGGATTCATAAGACCCTAATTCATCTCCAAAACTATTCCCACATTAAATAATTGACCTTAGCATGTAAGGGAAATTTAAGAATCACCTAATACGACCTTATACTTAAATGAAGAACGGTTCGAGTGTTAGTTTAGACAATTTTGGGGTGTTACACTACCCACACAAGCTCTTCTTGTGCCTATGAGTGTCTTAATCAAAAGAACCATATGATGAAGAAAGCATATATAATAAACAGTTTCATTTATCAAGCTAAATCAATAAACAAAAAACTATTTTAATTGTGATGGCACTCGACTCTTCCTATTCAGTTGAATCAAGACGTATATCAAGCCAATTTATATTAGGAAAATAAAACACATAAATTTAACAATTGAATTATAAATAAAGATAAAGTCGAATAATTTTTTTAAAATAAAACAATCTCCTAAGAACTAGTGTTACATTGTGATGAGCAAAACTAAAATGACAAGATACAAATAACTAAGCTAGTATATTGATCAACAATGGAATTGAAAAACCAGAAAACTAGAAAGAATTATGTCTATATTCTTGAGATTAAAGCAAAATTCGACCAAAATTACTCAATTCAGCCAAAGAAATGTTCCATGAATGTAGTTGCACTATCATACATAGCCAACAAACAATTCACAAACAAGATTGCAGGTAGCAGTAGTAAACGTTTCTGTTAAAGAGCTTAATAATCAAAGTCATTTCAGAAAGTAGTTGTCGAGACAACAATGTGTAGCCTTCCTATGTTTTCTCCAGCTATCATATCTATATCCATATCAATCACTTTGTTGCTACCCCATCAACATATGCAGCTCTAATTCTATGTCTTGTCTTATGAGGTAAAACAATCCCCACAGGAAGTGCTTGTTGTTCAAATTTTTAAGAACATCCACAAGGTTAAAGACAACTCTACAAGTATAAGAAAATAATATAGATATTATAGACGTACTTTGAGATTTACTGTAAAGGTTTGTCAATTAAAGTATAAGTAGCTCAACATAATTTATAAGTGTTCTCCTCACCAAATCTTTGGTACTCATGAAATCCACCAGAACAATATATTTCTAAGAGCTACTTATAATGGGAAGTGCAAATCAATTTCTAGTAAAAGCATTCCATGACAAGGGTAAACTTCTACTTTGGATAACTTATCCCTTTTCGTAAGTGTTGCAAAAAAGAAGTGCAACCTTTCCAAGGAATGTTTTACTAGAAATTGATTTACATTTCCTATTATATGTAGGTCTGAGAAATATACAACTCTGGTGGAGTTCATGCGTATCAAAGATTTGTTGATGAGAACGCTTATAGATGATGTTAAGATGCTTATACTTGCATCTAAAACCCTATGCAATGATTTTCAAAGTACGTCTATAATCTCTATTTTATTTTCTTATACTTGTAGAATTGTCTTTAGCCTTGTGGATGTTCTTGCAAAATTGAACAACAAGCACTTTATGTGGAGAATCTTTACCTCATGAGACAAGACATAGATGCATTTGCTGAAGGGAGCAACAACAACATTATTGATAAAGAGAAACACATGAAGGTTGGAGGAAATGTAGGAAGGTTAGATATTGTTCTCATGACAACTAATTTCTAAAATGGTTGTGATTAATTAGCTCTTTAACAGAAACATTTACTAGTGCTACCTGCAATCTAGCTTGTGAATTATTTGTTGGCTATGTATGATAGAGCAACTACATTCATGGCATATTGTTTTGGCTAAATTTAGTAATTTTGGTTCGAATTTTGTTTTTATCTCAAGAAAATATTCATAATTCTTTCTATTTTTATCTTCTTGCATTTCCATTTTTTATCTCTATACTAGTTGCGTTATTTTTACCATGTCATTTTCGTTTTGCTCACCACAATGTAACACCAAATCCTGGTAATTTTTTTTCTTTCACATTGTTATTCGAATCTATCTTTATTATTAATTCAACTGTTAAACTTGTATGTTTTAGCTTCTTAGTATAAATTGGGTTGATGTACGCCTTGATTCAACCGACTTCAGATAGTCGAGTTCCATCACAATTCAAAATTGTTTTGTGTTCATTGACTTGTCTTGATAACTGAAAGTGGTAATTCTATATGCTTTCTTCATCATATGGTTTTGTTGGTTAAGACACTCATAGGCACATGAAGAGGGATTGTGTGGATGGTGTAACACCCCAAAAATTTATGATAAGACCCGAACCATTTTTTATTTGTGTATAAGATCGTATCAGGTGATTCTTAAAATTGTGCTTACATATTAAGGTCAATTATTTAATTTGCTAATAGATTTGGAGATGAATTAAGGTCACAAAAATCCCTTAGCATAAATTTAAGGTTAATGATTCCTTACCGATTGAGTTTTTATCTAAGACTATACTTAGGTTAACATCAAACAATCAGATCTCTTAGCATATGATGAATTAGGTACCTATGACCTATCACATAAAAGTTCTATAAGTCTTCTTTCCAACGCCACAATGTTTGCCTCATATATAGTTCGAAATAAAAATTAAGATCATTTTACCCGAGACTACCACAACAGAGTTTTCAAAAAGGGTGACCTTTCTCTCTGACTTTCAAAGAAATATACTCCTATATCTTCTTTACCTAGAAAATTAATGTTGAATAGACTATCCCAGATATCCCCATGCAGAACTAGTTCAAATTTAAAATTTTGAGGCAATAGCACTGAGAACTCATACAACTTACGTCTAACTCTCGAACGAGGATGAGCATGGATACAATTATTAAGCAATCCAGGTGCAAATTCCATAGCACATGAGATATCAAAACTTTTTTGAAATGCAGATAAGAAGAGATAGACTGCAAATTATACGAAAAAGGACGTGTGTTCCTGCTGAATGTTGCCCATTCGTCAAATAAAATAAAAAATCATCAATATATATATATATATATATATATATTGATGATTTTTCTTTTATTTGACAAATGGGAAACATTCAATAGGAACACACATTGTATAGATTGATGTTTTTTCTTTTATTTGACGAATGGGCAACCTTTAATTGGAACAGACTTTCTCTTCCCTATAATTAGTAGTCTATCTCTTCTGAGCTACATGTTAAGGGAAGTTTTGACATCTCATGTGCTCTAGAATTTGCACCACGAATGCTCAATAATTGTATCCAGACTCATCCTCCTTCTAGAGTTAGACGTAAGGTGTACGAGTTCTTTGAGCTATTCCCTCATACTCTTAAATTTGAACTAGTTTTGCATGGGGATATCTAGGATAGTCTATTCAACAGTAATTTTCCACGTAAAGAAGATACGGGACTATATTTCTTTGAAAGTGAGAGAGAGGCCATCCTCTTTGAAACTCATATGTGGTAGTCTCAGGTAAAATGGTCATAACTTGTTATTTCCAAACACTAAATAAGGCAAACTTGGTGGCGTTGGAAATACGACTCATAGAACTTTGATAGGTCATAGGCCGCCTAATTCATCATATTGTGAGAGATATGATTATTTAAAGTTGACCTAAGTAGAATCTTATATCAAAACTCAATCGGTAAGGAAGCATTCAACTCATCTTTCTGCTACGGGATTCTTGTGACCTTAATTCATCTATAAATTTATTCCCACATAAAATAATTGACCTTAACACATAAGGAAAATTTAATAATCACCCAATACGATCTTATACACAAATGAAGAACGGTTCGGATCTTAGCTTGAAAATTTTTGGGGTGTTACACCATCCACACAACCCTTCTTCTTGTGCCTGTGAGTGCCTTAATCATCAGTAAAATATAATGAAGAAAGCATATATAATTACCACTTTCAGTTATCAAGACAATAAATAAACACAAAAAATTAAATTGTGATGGCACTCGACTATTCCAAATTAGTTGAATCAAGACGTATATCAACCCAATTTATACTAGGAAGATAAAACATACAAGTTTAACAGTTTAATTATTTATAAATATAAAGTTGAATAACAATGTGAAAACAAAATAATCTCCTAAGAACTGGTGTTACATTGTGATGAGAGAAACTAAAACGACATGGTACAAATAACTCAAACTAGTATAGAGATCAACAATGGAAATGCAAAAACATAAATCTAGAAAGCATTATGTCTATATGCTTGAGATAATAACAAAATTCGAACCAAAATTACTCAATGCAGCCAAACTAATATGCAATGAATGTAGTTGCACTATCATACAAAGACAACAAACAATTCACAAACTAGATTGTAGGTGTCAACAGTAAAACTTCATGTTAAAGAGCTAATTAATCAAAGTCATTTCAGAAAGTAGTTGTCGAGACAACAATGTCTAACCTTCCTACATTTTCTCCAGCTATCATGTCTATATCCATATCAATGACTTTGTTGCAGCCCCCTTCAGCACATCCACCTATGATTGTATGTCTTATCTTATGAGGTAAAGTAATCCCCACAGGAAATTCTTGTTGTTCCATTCTAAATGAACATCCATAAGATGAAAGATAGCTCTACAAGTATAAGAAAATAATTTGGAAATTATAGACGTACTTTTGGATTCACTGCAAAGGGTTGTATATGGAAGTATAAGTAGCTCAACATCATTTATAAGTGTTTTCCTTACCAAATCTTTGGTACGCATGAAATCCACTATAACAGTACGTATATTTCTCACACCTACATATAATGAGAAATGGAAATCAATTTCTAGTAAAAACATTCCACAACAAGGGCACATTTCTACTTTGCAATACTTAGCCCTTTTCGTAAGTGTTTGAAAGTAGAAGTGCACCGTTCCCAAGGAATTTTTTTATTAGAAATTGATTTACATTTCCTATTATATGTAGGTCTGAGAAATTATTGCTCCGGTTGAGTTCATGCTATCAAAGATTTGGTAATGAGAACCCTTATAAATAATATGAAGATGCTTATACTTGCATCTACAACTCTGTGCAGTGATTCTCAAAGTACGTCTATAATCTCTATATTATATTCTTATACTTGTAGAGTTGTCTTTAGCCTTGTGGATGTTCTTGCCAAATTGTACAACAAGCACTTTATGTGGGATAATTTTACCTCATGAGACAAGACATAGACGGATGTGGTGAATGGAGCAGCAACAAAGCGATTGATATAGATATAGGCATGAAAGCTTTAGAAAATATAGGAAGGCTAGATATTGTTGTCTCGACAACTACTTTCTAAAATGGCTTTGATTAATTAGCTCTTTAACATGAACTTTTATTGCTGCTACTTGCAATCTAGCTTGTGAATTGTTTGTTGGCTATGTATGATAGTGCAACTACGTTCATGGCATATTTGTTTGGCTAAATTGAGTATTTTTTGTTCGAATTTTGTTTTTATCTCAATAAAATAGACATAATGCTTTCTATCTTTATATTCTTGCATTTCCATTGTTGATCTCTATACTAGTAGAATTAGTTGTGCTATGACTTTTTAGTTTTGCTCATTACAATGTAACACCAAATCTTGGGAAAGTGTTTTGCTTTCACACTGTTATTCAACTTTATCTCTATAATTAATTCAACTGTTAAACTTTTATGTTTAAGATTCCTAGTATAAATTGGGTTGATGTACATCTTGCTTCAACTGACTTCAGATAGTCGAGTTCCATCACAATTCAAAATTGTTTTGTGTTCATTGATTGTCTTGATAACTGAAAGTGGGCATTATATATGCTCTCTTTATCATATCGTTTTGTTGATTAAGACACTCATAGGAACAAGAAAAGGGGTTATGTGGATGGTGAAACACCTCAAAAATTTATGATAAGACCAGAACCATTTTTCATTTGCGTACAAGATCGTATCAGGTGATTCTTAAATTGTGCTTACGCGTTAAGGTCAATTATTTAATGTGTGAATAGATTACGAGATGAATTAATGTCACAAGAATCCCCTAGCGCAAATTTGAGTTGAAAGCTTCCTTACCGATTTAATTTTCATATAAGATTAAACTTAGGTTAAGTTCAAACAATCATATCTCTCAGCATATGATGAATTAGGTGACCTATGACCTATTACATTAAAGTTCTATGAGTCTTGTTTCCAACACAACCAAGATTGCCTCATTTAGAGTTCAGAATAAATAATTATGATTGTTTTACCAGTGACTACCACAATGATGTTTTCAAAGAGGATAACCTTTATCTCTCACTTTCAAATAACTATAGTCCTACATCTTCTTTACTTGGACAATTATTGTTTAATCGACTAACCTAGATATCCCCATGCGGAACTTGTTCAAATTTAAGAGTATGAGGCAATAGTCATGAGATCTCATACACCTTATGTCTAACTCTGGAAAGAGGATGAGCCTGGATACAATTATTGAGCATCCCAGGTGCAAATTCCAGAGCACCTGAGATGTCAAAACTTCCCCTGAAATGCTGAGAGGAAGAGAAAGACTATTATTTATAGGGAAGAGAACTTGTTTTCCTATTAAATGTTGCAAATTCCTATAATAAAAGAAAGACCATCAATATATATATATATATATATACACACACACACTTGTTTTTGGGTACGTGTGATGCACATAGTATATACATGTTAATTAGTTGGTATCAAACTCTTCTATATATGATTTCAACTAATATCTAAGATAACAAAAATAGAAATTAAAGGTTACCAAGAATGAAAGTTATCGATCGGAGGATGATGAACATTAATATTATGTATTAGCTACCTTGCACTTAAACTCAAAATTGTTTCAATTTTTTTGGAGGTGCTTCTTTGTAAACTATGTAATTTATAGATTATTTCACGCACCTTTTATATTAGATTTGATGAGATGAATTTGGCTATCTAAACAATAATTTGTTGATAAATGATTTCTCGTCTATCTAACAAAGTCCAAAATGACTTCTTCCATCTTATTGGAAATACACAAATGTTTCAACGATCCCTATTTCCTAGTGTCTCACTAATAAGCCTGCAGTATTCATATTTTATTTTGATTTCTGAACAGTCTTTGTACTTGTGAATAAAAATATTAATAAACATTATAATCATCATCACAGCATCTGATATGTTGATTAGGCTGCAACAAAAACAAACAAACATAGGGAATCTAAGTTAATTAGTAACGTCAACTTATCAATAGTAACAACATATATAAATAATGTCTCGTCAACTCTGATAGAAATTATTTTTGGGGCTGCGCTGCAAGAAAATTTAACAATCAAAAAGATAATTTATGATAAATCAATGGCAAGAAAAACACAAAAACAAATAATATATAACTTGATTAAAAAACTAATTTGAATAGGGAATAGAAATTTAAGAGTCAATTCACGCTATTGGGAGGGCTGAAAGCCTAGAGGTTTTCTTGAACAGACAACAAAAGAAAGTGTCTTATACAAATCTTAAAGTCCTGACAGACTTTTCATCTCCCGAAGACCTTTCAATTCAATCAAAAACCCTATCAATGCTTTGTATTCTAGGAATTAAGAATCTTTACTAAAATTAACAGTGATTTACTACCTCCGTCCACTTTTAATTGTCATAGTTTTCTTTTTTAGAGTCAAATGATAATAACTTTGACTAACATTTTACGATGTATTTTTTTCATCATATTGCTATGCAAAAAATGGAATTTATAGTACTTTTCATATAGTTTTTGAATATCTAAATTGTTTATTTAATATATCGAATTAATGTAGTCTAATTTAACTTTGAATAATCGTCAAATTGACTTTTGAAAAGCGTAACATGACAAGTAAAAGAAGCCAAAGAGAGAATTTTATTTTTTTATAATAATGATTTATTGTTATAAAATTTCTGATTTACTTTCTCTTCTAATTTAATGGTAATACAGTGTTATTATAATTTTAATCTTGATTGTTGCGAATCGCAATTAAGAGTCTGTTAAAAAAATAAATGTTATAAATTTGCTTATACACGTTGCTATTATCATTCACTATGATAATTATAATTTATTATTTTCTGAAAGGTAATTAAAACATTATTGTTTAATTTTTAGTTAGATTTTTTAATTATATTTTAATATAGTGTTGGGGTAAAATAGTAATCCAACTTTAGAGTTTGGAGCTTCCCATTTTTAGTAATATAGGATTAAGAGTTAAAAATATAAATTTAAAACTATTTTTTCACTTCTAGTATATGAAGGGTATATGTGAGCTTTTTTTGTAATGATATGGGTATATGTGAGTCATT
The DNA here is from genome assembly GCA_029582315.1 of Solanum tarnii x Solanum tuberosum. Taxonomy (NCBI): domain Eukaryota; kingdom Viridiplantae; phylum Streptophyta; class Magnoliopsida; order Solanales; family Solanaceae; genus Solanum; species Solanum tarnii x Solanum tuberosum. Next base: position 18,420 of record JAJONS010055981.1, read on the forward strand.
TGTACAACGGTAAGGGTATATATGAGCCACTTTCATAACGAGGGATACACCAACTCTAAATGGCAAAGTTGAGGGGTATATCAAGCCCTTTTCCCTAGCTAGAATAAATGTTTTTACTTAAAAGTACAAAAGATCTCCTCTTCACCACCAATGACGGGAGAAACGAAATTTATTTTTCGTCCAACTTATTTTCCTTCATCTTTTAATTCATGTTACAACTCTACTTTAGAGTGTAACACCTCAGAAATCAGACTAGGACTTGTCAGCAAAAAAACAATAAAAAAGGGTGAACCACAGAGGGGTTCACGGGCTGTGATTAAGACCATGGTCCGTCACCCTCATCGTGGTTCACACCCACCTAGAAGTTGTGGATCACGTGACGTGGACCACCACACGAGCCATGGGAAGGCTCGTGGAGGAAAGGCAGAATCACCTGAGCTTTGGCCTCAGACCACGGAGCCCACCACGGACCGTTGTCTTCATGACGGGCCGTGGATGGGTCTGTCGTCTTGAGAGAGTAGACCCCTAACTCCACGTGAAGAACCACGGTGGCCTTCACGGTGTGTGGTCCTTCACACAGTCAGTGAAGTGGACCATAGAGGGGCCCACCAGAACCAGCAGACCATGGCAAAGAACCACGATCCACTTGACGGGCCGTGACCGTCAGTGGAGCCGTGGTCGGCCCTCGTCCATTGTTAAGTCAGGGTTGTTATGGTCTTTTCCTCTATGCATTGGGCATTTATACTATATTGTTTAATACCTAAACTACGTCGTTTTACTCAGTTTAAGCCTGATAATTTAGTCAGAACCTACCTAAAACCTTTATTTACAAAAATTCATCAGAATTAGAGCAAAAAGAAAGGGAAAGTCAACCAGCCCTCTCATGAACACGCAGAAGGTTTTCTTCAAGTTACAACCCTTAAGTCGAAGGATTTCTCTGTAAATTTCGTCACCAAGTATATGGGATTTCAATAGTGGATTCGTTTCATCCATTAGGTCCATAGAATTCAGTGAGATTCTTGATTCTCGATATCTTATTTAGACCTAGGGTTTCTAAATCCTTGGATGATTGTTGTGATTTAGCTATTGTAGTATTCGTAAACAAAATATCAGGTTTTCTGGAATTGTGGTTTAGTTCTTTGTATAAAACTAAGAATCCTAGTGGTGTAGATTCTCTTAGTTCAGAAATTACACTTGCTAGGTCAGATAAATAAAGAATCATGCTCCAGATATCAAATGTTACATTATCAGTATATAAATGTTGCATTTCAAGTTAGCATGTTAGTATTTTGAGTTACTCAGTATTTCAATTACATTTCAGTCATATACATTTTCACATGGGAGTAGACATAGCACCAAGTTGGACTAGGGTTCAACGTACCCTCATAGGAGTATATATAAGTCCCCTCTGTTAGTCATCACACTTAGTGATCTCACCAGTCATGCCTTTATACCTCTGGCAAGGTATGTTGGGTCCTCTCGATGGGGCGTATACATCAGACTCCACATTTAACTCACATGGTTTTATGTCGGTTAATAGTAGCTTCCACAGTCATACTCTTAGGGAATTTCACCAGGCTTTTAGCATATACTTCAGTATTCTGTTTAGCATGTCTTGTTCATGATTAGTACTTGGTCATTCCATTCAGTTCAGCTTTTTAGTTATTCTTTCAGTATTTACATTTTTGCTCAATTTATAGTACTTCTCAATTATACCTTGTTTGAGCTTATATATGTTTGTTCAGCTTAGTATGTATATCATGCATGTTCATTACATTCAAAGTACTAACACATACTCTGCGCTACATCCTTTCATGATGTAGGTTTAAGTACTAAGCATCCAGATCGCAGTTAGATCGATTCTCGATCCGTATTCAGCAGCTTTAGTAGTAAGTCCTCATACTTCGAGGACAATAGACATGCTTTCATTTCACTCTTTACATTTCAGTTTCAATTTTGTTAGAGTTAGCTGGGGGCATTTCACAGGAACTCAACTCAGTCAGAGGCTTTTTAGACATAGTAATTGAATCAACTTTGGTTGATGAGTTTATCTTTCAATTAGTGTTAAACCCTTAGTATGTTTCATACATTCAGATTGTTTAAACATTCTCAGTTTTCAGATAGCCACTGTTTTAGCTTCCTCATAGTTCTTGTTTATTTAGCTATCTTTTAGTATGCTTATGATATTCCAGACACATGGTTAGCTTGGGGTCACTCGTGATCCTAGGTCCCGTGTTACATCAAGGGGGTAGCCTCGGGGCGGGAAAAACTTTGTATTAGAGCATTAGGTTCAAGAGTCCTAGGATGTCTGAAAGCTGCACTGAGTAGAGTCTCTTTCATGGGTGTGAAGTGCACCATAACTATAAAAGGGAGGCTACGAGGTGTTTTAAGAAAAAACCTCACTTTCTTTGTATTCTTATTGTGCGTGGGTATCATCCAACTTCTCCTTTCTAATGCATCGTTATGCATTTTAGATCATTCCTTCTCATAGCTCTAATGCATGTAATGGTAACACAGTTCCTTCAGTCCCAAACCATGAGGTTACGAATGCAGAATTTTGGAATGCAATCCAGCTCTTGGCTCAGAGTGTGTCCAATCAGAATAATCAGCAGGTACCAGTTCCTACTAACACTAATGGGGGATCAGCTGAAGCTAGGGATCGAGATTTCTTTTGGATCCCTGAGTTTCTAGGGTCGACGGTTGGTAAGTGATTGAATAAAAATATCAAAGACACTTCATCCAATTCTAAGCGTCAACGATCGTTAATCAGTATATAACCCAACTAACTGAGTTGGGGTCGAATCCCACATGGAGTTGTACGTGTTTAAGATTCAATAGTGAAGTGTGAACATGGTCAAATCAGTCATATGAATAGAAATTATTGAATAAAAATATCATTCAAATCAGGGGGTGACACGAATGTGAAATGGGGGTTTTAGTTTGAAATTATCAACTACAAATAGTGGTGAATAACACGAAATAACAATAATAAAACGGGTTCTTAGGATGTGATTCGATTATAGGATAATATAGACAAATGGGTAATTGCAACTATTAGAAATTAGTTAGACATCAGTGAGTAAGCTAGGCTATAGAGGAGATAAACTTTCTCTCAAGCAATTTATCCTGAATCAAGTTGATTTCTCTTGAACATCAACAAGCAAGCAAAATAAGAGCAGCCCACACCTTAGTCCATTCACTCTCTTGGGCTGAATGTGTGGAATTGGGTTTAGGATTCACTCTCTTGAGCTGAACCCATGTCAACCCAATACCCACAAACCATCAATCAATAATCTTAGCTTTGAAACCTCTCTCTCGAGCAAGCCAAAAACACAAGAAGAGAACTGCATTTGCAACTACAATTCTTAAATTAAACCACAATTAATGTTTGAACTCACTTCTAAACACCATTTAAACTAACAATTAGCAATACCCATAATCTAAATCAGCCCATAATCACAGAATCACACCCCAAGAATTGGAGTTTAAGCTAGACAATATAAAAAGGTAAAAACAGTTACCAAATTGATTATCCACCAACTTGGTAAGTATAGATTCATCCATACAATGCTCCAATTCAAAAAATCTCAAAGACCCACTTACAATCTCTTAGAAGGGAAAAACTTCAATTCTTCAAAGCTAAAGAAAACTAGAGTAAACTTGTCTCCCAGTTCAAAATGTGATTATAGACTAAGATATTATGATATTCCATGTTAAACTAAATGTTCAAAAATGTATTTATAGTCGCCAAAAATGGGTTGCAAAGAGTCACTAGGTGAAGTAAGTCGGGATCGCCGAACCACTCGGTGATCCGCCCTTTGGTCATTTCCATCGTCTTTCTGCCTTGGCCTTCAGCATCCTCATGGTCTGTAACTTTGGGCGATCCAACACTGCATTGCGGAACCAATCGGCGATCTGTCAACTGCTCCTTTCTCTCGCCAACTTGATTCTTTCCTTCAGGGCTTGACACACTAGAACTTTAGGCGGTCAAGTAGTCATTCGACGACTCTCCAAGTAGACTTGGCGATCACCAGGCTTGCATTTCTTCAATCTTTCAGCTTGCTTCGTTCATTTCTGCAAATTAGTGTCCTTTCTTTGTTCCTCAATCCATATACCTGAAAATCAAGGGTTTTACATCAGTTATTGGCACAAAATAAGTATTTGAGGACACTTAATCTATATAAATAAAGCCCTAAATGAGTCCAAATCTCGGACTCATCAACACCCCCAACTTAAACTTTTGCTTGTCCTCAAGTAAAACTCAAGTTCAACAGTTCAAAAGGAATGTCTCAAATAGTGCTACAAAAGACTCAATCATGAATGCACACAACAAGACTCAACTTACTCATACAATGATCAATTGCACACTCAAAGATTCAAGTTGTGACTCACCATTATCAAAGACTCTGAAGTTCACAATACTTGCTTCAAATGCAAGTTCAACCTCAACAAAGGTACTCAAATCCCCTCACTCAAAGATTATTCCATATTCACACACCATTGTTCAACACTTAATAGCTCCAGAATCACACACAACTCTCACACTCACAAAGATGAACACATGCATGAGTTCACCCAAAGGTTTGCCCTTATTTTCCAGCCAACATTCGTTTCATCTCACTCAAGATCAAAATGGTCTTTTTAAGGCTTGTAACGGGGTTAGTGCAAAGGTATGGTCATTTAGGTTTAGTGGTTGCTATCCTCATGAAATGTGGTATGAACATAACTTTCTTTCCTTTTCTTCAACATTTTCACTCATGCTCAAAATTCACTTCTCATGGAACACCGGACACCCCATTTCTTTTGCTTCTTTCACAACTTTTTCATTTTGTTCTTTTTCATTCTTCTTTTTTATGTATGGAGAGGTTCTGATTAACGTTTCAAGAACACTTCATCCAATTCTAAGTGTCAACGATCGCTAGTCAGTATATAACCCAACTAAATGAGTTGGGGTCGAATCCCACAGGGAGTGGTATGTGCTTAAGATTTAATAGGAAAGTATGAATATGATCATGTCAGTCATAGGAATAGACATTACCGAATAAAAACATAATTCAAATCAGGGGGTGACACGAATGTCAAATAACAGGGTGTTTGGGTATTAATTATCAACTACAGTAGCAACAAATAATACGGAATAACAATAATGAGATGGGTTTGTGGGATGTGATTCGATTATAGGCTAATGTAGACAAATGGGTAATTGCAATTGATAGGAAATAGTTGTAAATTAGTGAATAAGCTAGACAATAGAGGAGGTAAACTTTCTCCCGAACAATTTACCCTGAATAAAGTCGATATCTCTCGAACATCGACAGGCATGCAAAATAAGAACAGCCTACGCTTTAGTCCATTCACTCTCTCGAGTTGAATGTGTGGAAAATGGTTTAGGATTCACTCTCTCGAGCTGAACCCATGACAACCCAATACCCATAGACCATCAATCAATAATCTTGGTTTTAAAACCTCACTCGAGCAAGCCAAAAACACAAAGGTAGAACAACATTTGCAACTAGAATTCTTAAATTAAACCACAATAAATGATTGATATCACTTCTAAACAACATTTAAACTAACAATTAGCATTACGCATAAACTAAATCAGCCCATAATCACATAATCACACCCCAAGAATTGGGGTTTTGGTTAGACATCATAAAAAGATAAAAATGGTTACCTAATTGAGTTTCCATCAATTGGGTAAGATTGATTTCATCTTTACAAAGGTCCAAATTGAAGAATCTCAAAGACCCACTTCGAATTTCTCAAAAGTGAAAAACCTTAATTCTTCAAAGCTAAGGAAAAACTTGTCTCAATACTCAGAATTCTTACAATTCTCCACTGAAAATTCAATGTAATGAAAAATATGATACTAAACTACTAAATGTTCAAAAATGTATTTATAGTCGACAAAAATGTGTTGCGAAAGGTCATACGGCGTAGTAAGTCGGGCTCTCAAATCAACTCGGCGATCTGCCCTTTGGTCAATTCCATCTTCTTTTTGCCTTTGCCTTCAACATCCTCTAGGGCTGTAACTTTGGGCGATCTAACACTGCATCGTGGAACCACTCGGCGATCCGCCGACTGCTCCTTGCTCTCGCCAACTTGATTTTCTCCTTCAAGGCTTGGCACATTGGAACTTTAGGCAGTCAAGAGGTAATTCAGCGACTCGCCAAGTGGACTTGGCGATCACCAGGCTCCCTTTTCTTCGCTCTTTCAGCTTGCTTCGTTCCATTTTGCAAATTAATGTCCTTGCATTGTTCCTCAATCCATATACCTGGAAATCAAGGCTTTTACATAAGTTATTTGCACAAAACAAGCATTTGAGGACACTAAATAACTATAAATAAATCCCTGAATAAGTCTAAATCTCGGACTCATCAGGTTCCATCTTTCTCTAAACCATGGATATACAAAGGGGGACTTTTTTGCACTTCTTGATTTACCTTCTCTTTTCAGTACACCCCCAACTTAGGCCTTTGGCCTAAGTTGGCTATTCAAACAAACCACACTTCATGAGGATTATGGGTTAATGGAGCATCAAGTTTCTTCCAAGAAAAGGGTAAGGCTCAAAGGGTGTGTAAGCAAAGTTCATACACTCACAAGGTTGGCCACAAAAGAGGTATATTGTCAAATTGTTTCACTCTTCAAAATTGTTGCCTAAAATCATTTCAAGAGCTTGCATCACCTAGTAAACCGGACCAATGGGGCAAATTCTAGGTGTCATCACACAAGGTTCACGGTAAGCTTATCACACAAGGCATTAGCACCAATATCAAACAAGACTCCACACATTCGCTAGTGTGCAATGGTCATCACAATACACTCATTCTATAATTGGCTAGTCACAAGGAGATGCAAAAAGTTCACATATTTTCTATGCAAAAACTTCATTTGGCCTCATCGTAGCCGCACATTCACTTTTGTTCGATTAAGAGAACTATTTAAGTCATTGGTATTGATCATAATCGATACTCAAATTTGGACAAGAACAGCCACAATTAAACACAACAAGTGGTGGCAAAATATTTCAAAAGGGTCCAAAAACCATTTGCATTTAAAACAAGGAGCCATCAGCTCAAACATCCAAAACACATTACAAAAACAAAATTTAACCACAAAAGCCCAATAATATATACAGATAATAGTCACAAGAGGTAGGTATGGAAATACCTCACCCTACCACAAATAAAAGCAGTTGTCCTCAAATGCAACAAAAATAATAAAGGTCAATAAAAATGACAGAGAAGGAGGTAAAGAAAGGGTTTTGTCTATGTCACGACCCGGGAGCACCCCCTAGTCGTAACCGGCGTACTCGACCTCGAAGAGGTCTAATACAAGCCTCTTAGCATTCATTCATCGCATAGACACCAAAACTATAAGGAATTAAAAA
>JAJONS010055982.1:0-18809 GCA_029582315.1 Solanum tarnii x Solanum tuberosum
GTAGGTGAGTCAGGGTTGATTGGACCCGACTTAGTCCAGCAGACAGTGGAGAAAGTTAAGCTCATTCGGGAGAGGTTGCTAACAGCTCAAAGCCGACAAAAGTCATACTCAGATGTGCAACGAAGGGACTTAGAGTTTTGTGTCGATGATTGGGTATTCTTAAAAGTCTCGCCTATGAAGGGTGTTATGCGATTTGGCAAAAAAGGAAAGCTTAGTCCAAGATTCATTGGGCCATACCGGATCCTTCGAAGGGTAGGACGAGTGGCTTATGAGTTAGAATTGCCTTCGGGGCTAAAATCTGTTCATCCAGTTTTCCATGAATTGATGTTACGGAAGTACGTAGGAGACCCTTCTCAAGTTGTCCCAGTTGAGGATGTTCAGATCACAGAGGAGTTGTCCTATGAGGAAACTCTAGTTGCCATTTTAGATCGGCAGGTTTGTAAATTGAGGACCAAAGAGGTGGGTTCGGTTAAAGTATTGTGGAGAAACAAGAATAGAGAAGAGGTGACCTGGGAAGCTGAGGATGGCATGAGGTCCAAATATCCTCACTTGTTTAATACCCTAGGGTGATGGCATATCAGTTTATATTAGGGCAGTAAGGTAAGATACCTATTCGATTTATATATATATATATGCTATTGCTTATTATTATTGTGGTTTTCGTTGTATATCTGCTCGCACTGTTATGGTAGAGCTATAGTGCTTAGCTATTTATGTCATCATGTGAGACGCCTAGGTTAGAAATTTTGCATTTTAGGTTCTTGGATATTGACATCTACAAAGGATACACTGCCTAAATTTTGGCAACTCCTAAGGACTGAACCGCATGACTCAGATTTTTCATTCGAGGACGAATGTTTCTAAGGGGGGATGAATGTAACACCTCGACTTTTTGAAACGTATAAATTGACTCGTATCTTCGTGGAAAGACCAGGAGGGTGGGTAATAAATTAATAATGATGTGTTATGTGATATTTTAAGTGTTCAAGTGTTGTATCTCAAGTTTTGAAGTTAGGTAAGTGGAAAAATAAAAGTTGGCGAAAGTTACCGTAAATTCCTTTTTAAAGATTTGTCTGAAATTTGGGTCAAATGTCTCGGACGTTTTCTCCCAATTTATTAAGGGTTATGATCACCACGACTTATCGAATCAAAGGTCTACGAGTCTAGTTTCCAACGCATCAAACCGTTTGTTCATACGTCTTCAGAATAGAGAGATATTTGCATTTTCGTGGGACTGCGCAAGCAAGCACGTGAGGTGGGGCCCTAGGTCGGTGGAATGTTACATATATCTTCTTCTTCGACCTTTTTCTTCATTTTTAAGCTAAAAACAAGAGACATTAGAAAAACCCATTTCTAGGATCAAGTGAAGTATAAATTTTCTCGACTTAAGTCCTTGACGAAAGTTGTTCTATGCGTTGGGCTCATCATCGTGGTATAATTTGTTTTATCGATTGCGTAGCATATCACACTTTAGTGTTGGGACAGCAAGGGTTTGAATATATTTGATGGTTTTGAGGCGTATTACGAACCTAAGATCGAGGTAAGACCTTTCTTTCATCGACTTTAGCTTTTATAAGCAGCAAACAACAATTTGTGATGGAAATATATATCTTTTATCATATTGTCATGGTATCTTTTATTTTTGTGCGTTGATTATGGTCATACCTTGTTGTAGTATAGAGGGAGTTATGAGTAAAAGTCGTTAGGCCACGTCAATTTAGCGAAAAAGGTATGTTAAGGCTATTCCCTATTTACGGCATGTTTCCTTAAAGCTTAGAAGCAATGTATTTGGGTTGTTATCCTGATATACTTGTAGCCGTGATTGTTGATTGTTGGCTGCTCGAGTTGACATACTTCTCCCTTGTCGGGATTCTTATTCAGTCAGTAGCGTCCCTATGTTGGACACGACTTAGAGGCTATTAACATGGCCGTCCATAGCTACCATGGCCTTCCTCAATGCCAAGTGCTTCATCAAATCATCTATTAACAACCCAGCAAATATATGAACACAAGATACAACATTTTGATATGGAAAAAGATATAGGTAATAGAACTAGTCCAGGACATAATCAAACTAGATTCCAGCTTGAATGCCTTTTATACTAAATTAGTAAGATCAACCATACACAAATGCAGGCATAAAGAGAAGATAAAACCAACTAAAGTTACAACATTTGAGTAAAAAAACTTGGTTTATAGGGGAATTATAGTGTTGAAACTGTCAAACTACATCAATCAAACTATGTGGGAGTGTAGTGTAAGCTTAAATTATATAATGAAGCAGAGCATATAGTTTAAGAGATAGTGAAACTTACATGAAACATATAAAGCTCCCAACTAAAGCATGTCAGCCTAAAAGATCAATTGCAAGCGTGTTACATTCTATCAAAATACGGTTGAAGGTCTACCGAAATCTCATCATCATCAGAATCAGATTCATTGGAACCTTAAGAAAACAAACAAAAGGAAGAAAAATTATTTACTAAAACACCAACTTGTAACAAAACAAAGCAAATATGTAATATGTGTAGAATGATTTACCTTCTTGCCTACAAAGCCAATCTCTAGTTTATAACTTTGCCTCCACATTAGCAAGTAAAATAGAGCTTGTATATTTTCCAATAATACGACCTCCAATGCTAAAGGTAGATTCAGAGGCTACTGTGGTAATAGGTATGCTCAAGACATTCCTTGCCATCAATGAGAGTTCGGGATACCTTCGTTTATTTTCCTTCCAATAGGTAAGTACATCCAGATCTAAATTTACTTTACGGTCAAGATTGGGCTCCTCCAAAAACAAATCCAGTTGTGTTTTATTTTTACCACACCCCAACTGATAATCAAATGTATCGAACTCCTCAAGTTCATCCCTTATTTCATTACTAGTTTCCCCTGACAAGGAAATTGTGGTTGAAGGTACATAGTATTCTTTGAATAGCAAATGTAAATTATCTTCAACGACTTTAACCTTTGCTTCAACCGTCTCAAGATCAATTTTAGAGAAAATAAATTTCACAAACTTAAGCTTATATCGAGGATCAAGAACAATGGCTAGTGATAAAATCATACTGTAAAACTTTCGATAATTTTTTAACTTCTTTAACATCGAGGTAGCCATTTCACTCATCACTGGATCAAAACTATATTTTTCTTCCTCTAATAACTTCTGAAATTTTCACACGTTATGTAGATATAAATTAGCATTTGGATATGGACTTCTAGAGAACAATGTAGTAATGTTATAAAATGGTTTTAAAAATTGAGCAATCATCTCCACCCTTTTCCATTCCTCCTCAGAAAGACCATGTTTAAAATCAGTATCAACCAATTTATATTGAATATAAGCTTGTTGGTAGAGGATTGCACTATCAAGCATCAGATAAGTGGAATTCCAACGAATCACCATGTCTTGACGAAGCTTTTTTCCGCAACCCAAGATTTTTTATGCATTCCACAAACTTTAAGATTCTTCCTTCTGAATGTTTAATATGCTTAATACCTTCTCTAATCTTTACAATAGTTGCATCAACTTTTTCTATTCCCGACTTCACAATTAAATTCAAGATGTGGTTTACAAAACGAACATGAAAGAACTTTCCATCACAAATATGTGGTTGCATCAAAGATAAGTGTTCTTTTAAATTAGTTATCACACCCTTATTACAAGTTACGTTATCCAAAGTAAGAGATAAGATCTTCTTTTTCAATACCCCATTCCTTAACAACTCAATTAGTAAAGGACCCAAAACAGCACCAGAATATGGAGAGGGCACATGGCGGAAAATCAACACTCTCTCCTGAAGAATCCAATTCAACATAATGAGCAGTTAAACACATATATCCATTTGACGCTAAAGAAGTCTACATGTCTGAAGTCAAACACACTCTACTAGGAATCATTGCGAGCTCAATTTTTAGATATTCTTTTTCCCTCTCATACATCTTCAAAATATCAGACTTGGCGGTATTTCTTGAAATGGTTTTCACAGTTGAGTTTAAGTATAAATGGATATATCTATTTCCTTGATGTTCGGCAAAGCTAAAAGGATAATTATTCTTTAGAATGGTCATAGATACTTTCTCACGATAAATTGTTTGATCAATTGGCTCAACCCTATGCTCTTGTCCTTTGTCTAAGTGTAAACTAATATGTCATTTCAAATTTGAAGTTACAGAAACAGAGACTGCTATAAAGATCTTTTTACATACCTTACATTGAGCTTTAAACTTTTCATTTCTTGTAGCAGGAGGCAATTTTAGAAAACTTTTCCAAACATCAAAAGTCAATTTTTTTGCTCATTTTGTAGTGACTGATGAACTAATCTCACAAGGTTCCTCATAAACGTCTTCATTAGCCTCCATTGACATCTTTTCCTAACATAAATAACAATTTCATATACAAACAGCAAACCAAAAAAGATGCAAAAAACATGAAATTCCATATTCTGTAAAAAATTCCAAACATGAAATTCAATATTCTATAAAAAAAAAAGTATTAAACTGTTAAACTACATTCATAATTCTTATAAATAAGGAATTATTTACCACCAATAGAATTCAGAAACAAGAAGAAGATTTCAGGAGATTAATCACAAACCCTAGCCCTAAATTTCAAAGAAAAGAAAAGGAAGAGAAAGAGGGAAGACGAGGAAGAAGGATTAAGGAGAGGAGAAATTTAGAGACTTACCAAATTATCTTTGAGATTGTGATTCGTGGAAGAAACACCCAATTTTTTGTTGAAATATCACTTCTAAAACTTGGCAATAGACGGTTCTTTGAAAATTTGGAGAAAACTTGCAATACCCATATATGACTCGTAATTTACCCATGGGTAAAATATGGGTATAAGCCTAAATATTACCCATATTAAAATCATTCTTTCAACCCATATTTGATGCGCTATTTGGGCGGGTCAGTGAAAAGTGGGCCTAAATTGTCAGCACTAATGAATACATAGAACTTCAAAAAATAAAAAAGGCAAAAGAAAGAAGGGCAAGAAAGTTTCATGTTTAATGAAATATAAGTAGTTCTCTATACAGTATTTCTTGGAACAATATGACACAGCCAATTGCAAAACATGTGATATTGTAGAGACAGTAAGATGAGTAAAGAAAACAATCAAATCAAATCAATTCAGTTGTGTAAAGGGTTCGGTCCTCTCCGAGCAATGTGATTTGAAACTCTGTAGCTTTGTTCATTATCTTCATTTCTTGATGTTTTAGGATCTGGTGCATAGAGATTTTATGAATTTCTGGAATCAAAGTCTCTCTGTATGTTTATTTTGTTGTTGTAGTGGTCATTTTTTGGATGTTACGGCAACTTGAGAATTGGCTCATAATGAGTAACACCATGACTAGAAGTAAAAATTGAATAGAAGGATGTTGAGCTTCCATGAGTATATGACGATAGGAAGTAGAAAAAGATTTAGAGAAAAATGAGACTATGGATCATAATAATACACCATCATTGTCTGTTATGACCCTAACTAATAAGTTCTCAGTCATGCGAATTCTATATTTTTAAAAAATTTCTGCATACAAATGTATAATTGATTGCCTTTCCATCCAATCACCAACCTACAATATGGATCATATCATTAACATCTTGTTCTTAATACAATTCTAAATTGTTTTTCTCTTTTCTTCCCTTTTTTTGCTACTTCTTTTAAATATCTTTGGAAAAATTGAATAGTGTATTAGTTTCACTAATCAAATTAAAATATTACACTCCTATGTTAAGTTGCATTACGAGTGAAATCAAACGAGAGAACAGAGAAAATTAAGAAAAAGATTCAAACAAATAAGATTTACTTGTCTAAACATAAAGGTAAACTAGCAAAAATTGTAACATCCCCAAAATTTCTAAGTTAAGACTCGAGTCATTCTTCATTTGTGAATAAGATGGTACCGAGTGATTCTATTTTTATTTAGTTTAAAGGTCACTAGCTGTAACTCCCCGAATTTCAAAAAGAACTAAAGAGAAATTTGTTCAAGGCGCCCATTAGTTTTTAGTTTTGGGCCAACTTTAATCGACTGTATCTTTTATCACATAAAGATTTAAGTGACCCATAACCTATCAAATCGAACGTCTTTGAGTCCTCTTTCCAACGCCAACAAATTTTCTAAATTTAGAGCTCCAAGTAAAAGTTATGGTTGTTCGAGTGAAGCCTCTCCGTTTAAGGCATTCCATTCATTTTAGGAAAGGGTATTTTGGTTTTTTCCCCTTTTCCCACTAGGCTTAGCACGTTTTTCCTGACTCAATTAAGGTCTAATCAGATTCCAAATCACCTATTCATGCTCCTAATAACTTGGAGTTTTAGAGTGATGGTTTCAAGAGGATAAAAGGGGTTATGTTCAAGCGTTCTTCAAGATTTGTGGAATTCACCAAGAACATTGTTTTTTCCAGGTATGTGAGGCTTCCTATAGTGATGGAATCATTTTTTCTCATGCCATACATTTAATTCATCCATGAAATCATTTATAATGAGATTCTTGAATAGTTATTGAGTTTTAGCTTCATTCTTTAACAATGGAGGTTTTGAATTCTTAAGGTAAGGGTCTTGCAAATGAGTGTTGTTTCTTAATATAATATGTAAGGAACTTCAATGAATTTTTGTTGGTTTTGTGAATCAAAGAGGGGTTGGAAGAAACTAATCGATTTTAGATGAGTTAGGGTCCAGATTGAGCAAGAAAATTCGTCAAAAATATGTGTTTTGGGGTGGGGCAACGCACAATCAAAGCTCCAGGGTGTGGGTACTTCACCTTTAGGGTTGGAGCCCTACGCCTGCAGTGCTCCTCAAAGTCCCCCCAATAATTGGAGGTCTGGCGCCCTACACCAACAATGCGCTAGGGTCATCACATTATTTTCTTCTTCGTCCTTCGTCCCGTATGTGTTCTTTCAAATCGTGTATTCGTTCTCTTCTTGATATTTACTCTTAAAGCCTTTATTAATCCTTGCGAGATCCTATATATTCTAATCACATCTCTTAATTTACATTTCAAATTAAAGTAAAGTTAAGAGGAAAGTTCAAGAGGTCCTTTAGAGCTAACTTTGAGAACTCTTTTGCAATTAACTATAGTTTTGAACTAAATCTTGAGTAAATGGGTATGAGAATGAGAAAAGTTGGATTTAATAATTAAAAATTAGTATATAGGGAACTAAGTATTCCAAAGCATAAAACAATTACATTTTAATAAAAAGAAACATCGATTTCTAAATGAGTTTAAGAGTTCAGAGAAGTTTCAAAGTATTATCTCTTAAAGAGGATCTTTTGAGTAATTACCTCAATTTGAGGAAGATTTATGTTTTATACATATGAGCAAGAGTTATAGATATATTATTGGGAGTAGTATTGAGCACCGAAATAGGGATGAGTTCAGATATATCACATTCCTCATAAGCCTTGTAGCCAACATGAGTAAAGGATCACACCTTTTGAACGACTCCTTATTACATTTAAGCATAGCTTAGTGGATCCACTTAGTTGAGGTGATTTATACCCCTACAAGGTATAGGACAGTTTTGGCAGCATGGGTGAGAAGATGCATCATTACGTAGCTCATAGTGATGGTTGTCGGTTAGAGAATCTCTCAAATAAGAGCAAAGAGTATTTTATTGTATTTCTATATACATACTTGAGTTGATATTTATGAAGCTTTAAACATGTAAAACTTTTGTTAGTGCTTTCGTAATGAATTGAGTTGAGGTGAGTTCTTTTGCACTCTTGTCAGTATAATTATCTAAGTTTTCAGTTCTCCTTGCATACTCATCAATTAAATGTTCTGATGTTATTCAATCTACACTTTTTATCATGCAGATACAAGTGTTTAGGATTATCAAAATGCGCTTCATTGAGCGTCCCTACACTTAAGTTAGCTTTTGTTGAGCTGATGAGTCAAGGATTTCGACTTATCTAGGACTTAATATTGAAGGAATTAGTGTCCTCAATGCCTAATTTATGCTCATAACTGATGTTAAAATGTTAATTTGTAGCAATGAAGGCAAAAGAGCAAGGAAAGGACATTACGAGGCAAAAAAGAGCGAAAAAAGCTGAAAAAGTTGACGAAAAGTAAAGCCGATACTCGCTAAAGCCAGTCAATATGAGTGGACCTTTAGCTCGCCTAAAGTTCACAAGTGCCAGATCATGGATATGACCAACTTGGCGAGCAAACTGGTGGTTCGGTGATGCGCCGAACAAATCGACCAGGCCGATTTCAATCACCTAATGTTACAGAACGTGGTTTTAAAAAGGCACACCTAGAAGGTGAGAAGAGGTGCATTCGGTGTGTCGCCAACCAGTTCGGTGATCTTAACCCATTTCACCGAAATTTACAGAATGATTTTGCTGAAAAAGACATGTCAAAAAGGTGAGAAGAAGAGCACTCGCTTCATTGCCGACCTGCTCAGCGAGCCCGACTTGTTTCGCCGAGTGACCTCAATTTTGAAATCTTGGGAACATGTAACATCAATTTTGAAAATAAGAAAAGGAGTTCCCACATTGTCCACTTCTGGGTTTTTGATCTTCAATATTATAAAGCATAGTATTTACATTTTTGAGTAGAGATTCACGGTTTGTTAGATTTTTAGCTTCAATTTGAGAATTTGGAGACTTGTGGATTGTTGCCTAACCTGATGGAAAACTTTGTTGTTAATGATTTCTTGTTCTTTATTATGTTTGGTTAAAACCCCCATTCTTGGGGGTGTGATTATATATTTGAATGCATTGATTAGCTAATGAGTGTTGTTATTTACTGATTGTATTATTGATTTGAAGTGGGTTCAATTAGTAGTTTGTGTTTTAATTGAGAAATTGTAGTTGCAAATGCAATTCTAGTTTGTACTCTATACTTTCTTGAGAAAGAAATGTTAGAGTTAAAGTGTTAGTTGATTATTGTATTGGTTGTGTTGTTACGAATTAAGCATAAGAAAGTGGGTCTAAATTCAATCTTACAAATCTAGCTTGAAAAGGCAGATTGATTAAGGTAATGGGTTGTTAATTTGTGTTGTGCTTGTTGAGGTTCGAAAGATCTCACCTGATTCACAATAGTTGATTGAGAAATGCCTATTACACCCAAAACATAGCCTACCCACTGAGATTCAACGACTTTTAGTAAATAATAATCACTCGTTACGTGAAATTGGCATTTAATTTATCACACTCCCAAGAAACCTTCTTTATTTGCTTATTCCGGTTTTACTAGTCGTAATTTGATTACCCTAATCTCCCCATTTGGCATTAATTGTCAAAATCTTGTCATTTACTTTATTGTTGTGAAAATATCTACATCTACAAATGATTAGAACGCCATTTTACTTCTTAATCAAATTCTTTATCATATCACTCCATATGGGATAGACCCCAACTCTTAGTTGGGTTTATACTTGTTAGCGACCGCCTACACTTAGAATAGGATGAAGTATAGTTGAGCGTTATCAAAAATGGTCGTTGCTAGTGAGTGGTTTTTAGAATTCTTTAATTGAAGTTTAGTCGTAAACCAATTTTGTTGTAGTTGAATTATCTTATTTGTGTTCTTTGTTGGCTGCTCTTACATATGTGAAGAGATGAGTGTCACTGGGAGCAATGCCAGCCAACTTGGGAAGTGCAGGTGCTATCCGATTGCCTCTTCTATGGGAAATGCGGTGTTCCACGTGACCAGCATTATGTTGCCGTTTATGCAAATGAAGGGTCTCTTTGGAGGTCTTACTCATAAGGACCCGCATGACCACATCTGAATCATTGTGGATGTGTGTGGGTCATTTTCTTTCAAGAACATTACTCAAGAGCCCGTTCGGCTTCGTTTCTTTCCCTTTTCTCTAATGGGGGAGGCAACGAATTGGTTGGCCGATTTACCAAGGGAATCAAACACTTCTTGGAAGAAGCTCACTGATGTGTTTTATGTAAGGTTTTTTCCTCCCTCGAAGATGGTGAAGTTGAGGGATAATATTCAAAACTTTAAGAGAGTGGATGGTGAACCTATTCTCGAGACAGGCTTGAGGTTCCAAAAGTTGTTGCTCTAATGTCCAACTCACGAACTATCGGACAATGTGTTGTTAAAGTATTTTTACCGGAGCCTTGAGTCAATCAACAAAGGTGTGGCAGACCAACTCATTCGAGGAGGAATCAAGCAGCAACCGTTTGACAAGGCATCTACCCTTCTTGATGCGATGACAAAAATAAATTGAGCTTGGTACAATAAAGAAGACCAGGTGTCTCCGTTGAATTTCGGGATGAAAAAGGAACAATTAGAAAAGAAGCAAGAGCGAGATGAAAACATGGCAAAGATGATGACTCAAATGGACTTATTGATGAAACATGTCATGGGAAGTGGTTCCAAGTCTGTGAACGCGATCGGAGTTAGTGGAGTAAATCGTGATGAAGCACACTTTGAGCCATGTACAATGAAAAAGTACATTTCTTGGCAAATCAGACAGAAGGTTCCCATCAAAACTATCCAAGGCCGGGCGGGAATCAAGGTTGGAACATGTTTCATAATGATGGTTAAAGAGACAAAGATAGGGAATAGCGTGGTCGTGGTATGAATTGGAGGGAGCAAAATGGCGACAAAGAACTATATGTGCCTATGAACGTCAGAAGCCAAAAGAACAAGGTTTGTTTCTTAAAATTTCTACACCGAAGATATGCTTTCTCATATTCTCAACAAAGTTGAAGGATCGGACAAGGTGCTAAAAGAAATGAAAGATGACGTCTTTTCTCTGAACCAAAAAGTTACTTTAGATTCAGCTTCTATTAAGCAGTTGGAAACACAGATGGGTCAAATCTTGACTCATTTGAATCCAAGACCAAAAAGAGTTTTACCGAGTGATACCATGGTTAACCCAAAGAATGAAGCTTGAAAGCGTGTGTTCGTCATGCCACGACGTTAAATAAGGCGCTTCTTTGGAGGCAACCCAAGTTTTAGTTTATAGTTTTTGTTATTTGATTAATGAGTGTTGGATGTACAAGTTGAAAAATTCAACTTCATGGATAAATAGGTAATTGTGCGAGCTTAGGATCTATTTGATGAATCACCGAGTGGATCGGTGAAGCCCGATGTAGATCGTCTTTTTGACCAACCAAAAGGTAGGAGTTTTGGTAACTTCGGCGGATCACGACCCAATCGACGCATCACGGAATGGTTCGGCGACATAAGTGGCCATCACCGATCGAGGCGCGAACTGAAGAGTCAAAAGGCTTCCAACCGTTTCAAATTCAAAACTCCTTGTTACTCTGCATTTTTTGACTCTTTCTCTATCTCCCCTTCATATTAGATCCTATTTCTTGTTAAATTATTTCGTGGGTATCGTTGTATAGTTTGAAATCGTTGCTTCGCTCGTTTTCTCATTTGCATGCGTTGTTTATTTATCTGCTTATGAGGTTGGTGTCCTGGACTTGCTTTAATTTCTTGCCATTTCCTAAGCATGTGCGTATAAGTGATAGATATATTGTTTATTCTTGTATGATTAATTTATTAGTTAAATATTATTGGGTAAATCGAGCATGCTTTATGATAGGCCTGTTTAAATTCAAATTTCGGGTCTAAATTGTTTGATCGACGATTATGTATGTTGGGTTCAGTATGGGTGAAGTCTAAGTAACAAATTGCACGTAAAAACTTAATTTGCCCGATGATAGATCGGGTGACGTCGTTCTGAAGGGCAAAATACGTTGATTGGTCGATTTTAGACAAATTTGGGGGAAGTATGAGTACCCCGAGGTTGATATTGCTATGGGCTAGGCTTTAATTGCATAGAATAGGGCTTTTGTTTGGTTGTCATTGGCTGTATGTTTGAAATTGGGGGTCGGAGTAAAAATCTAGCACAAGTGGCCAGTCGGCGAGCTTAGTGGAGCTCACTGACTAACTCGGGGTTTGCTAACTGATCCTTTATTTCACCCTTTTGCCCTGAAATTTTGTTGTTGGATTCTGTATGTCATGACCCAAGGGTACCCTCTAGATGTAACAAGGTGTATAAGACCCCGAGAGTCCTCATACAAGCCAACATAGCATATCATAACATAAAGTAATAGAAATGAGCAGGAATTAAAAATTTTCAATATAGTCAAAGCATTTTATAAAAACAAGAGGAAGTCTAACAACATTGTCTCAAAACATCTTGAAAACTATGAAATAAGTCTTGGGACGCAACCCATACAATAGTCCAATACATAAAAGAAAAACATAACGAAAGCAGTGATCACATCCTCGAACACAATGAGGACTCAACAAAGCTTTAGGTATTTGGAGTTAGAGACAAAGCATGGACACTATTGGGTAGAAAGGAACAAGGCAGCTGAAAAGAAAGAAGAAAAGACAGCTTGAGGATCGCCTAAGACATTAGGCGAGTCGCCAAATGGCTATGGTCTCGCCTAATGTTCCAGTGTGCCAAGCTCTAAAGGAGAAAATTGAGTCAGCAAGATAAACGAGCAGTTGGCGAGTCACCGAACGATTCCGCGATGCAATACTTCATTGCCCAACGTTACAGAACTTAAAGTTGTTGAAGGCTAATGCAGAAAGGCAATGAACCAGGCCAAAGGGCGGATCGCTAAGTGGATCGGCGATCCCGACTAACTGCGTCGAGTGGTCCTTCGCAGCACACTTTTTGACAACTATAAATACTTGTTCAAATTCTTAGTCTAGTATCAGATTTTGTATGCAATCAGTATCAAACATTATTTTTAGTTTTTAGAACTTAGAGTTTTGGAGACTTTGTTCCTTAGCTTTGAAGATTTGCAAATTTCCATTTCTAAGAAATTGGAAGTGGGTATTGAAGATTCTTCATCTTTGACGTGTGTAAAGACAATATCTATCGTACCCATTCGATGGAAGCACTTTTCGGTATCGATTTCTATCTCTTTACTATGTCTAGCTAAAACCCCAATTCTTGGGGTGTGAATATGGGTTGAATTTACTGCTGGGTATTGCTAATATATAGTTAATTTGCTATTTAAAGATGTTTCGTTCAGTAGTTCTGTTTGAATTTAATGGGGTTGTAGTTGCAAATACAATTTTATCTTCGGGTTTTTGCTTGCTTGAGAGAGAGGTTTTAAAACCAAAACTATTGCATCGATAGTCTGTGGTTATTGGGTTGTTGTGGGTTCAGCTCAAGAGAATGAATCCTAAACCCTCTCCCACACATTCACCTCGAGAGAGTGAATGGACTAAGGCGAAGGCTGTGCTTCATTGCCGTTTATCAGTGTTCGAGAGAAACCGATTTGATTTGGGGTAAATTGTTTGAGAGAAAATTTACCCCCACTAAAGTCTAGCTTAGTTACCAATTTATAGCTAGTTACTATCAATAGCATTTACCTAGTTGTTTATTTTAGCTCATATTCCTATCGCATCTAAAGAATCCCTTCTCCATATTTGCATTTTCGTTTTTAGCTGTCATTTTAATTCATAATTGATTACAAAACCCCCTTCGATAATTGACACTTGTGTCACCCTTTAATTTGATATGTTTTTCTTCGTAAATGTTTATAGCTACAATTGACTTGAACACATTCTTGTTTTTCTCTTAATTCTCGGTTACAAACGGCTCCCTTGGGACTCCACCCCAACTCACTAGTTGGGATATATTACTATTGAACGATCGTGGACGCTTAGTATTGGATGAAGAGCCCAGATACGTCAAGTCAGTACTTGTCTCTCTGTCCATTCATCATAGTAAGAACGTGGGGACTCACCTCTTGTTCAATTCTAAGGAGTATGGGAATCACCTCATATCCTTACATATGGATGTCAAGTGTAATCGCCTTTAGCCTTATCAATTACATAAACTTTTAGTCTGGATTCATTTTAGGTGAGAAATCCTTTCAAACCTAGAATCATTCTTGTGAGTAAGCCTTTCACATTCATATAGTCATAGTTAGGTAATTTAGGAGGGAAGTATCCATTCCTCAACAATAACATCAATTACCAACAATTCACATCATAAGATTCACTCTCAAAGCCCTAGATCTCATGATCATCATCTAAGCATCATTCTTAAGTAATTCTTACCATAATTCATCAATCCTATCAGGACTAGCCTAAACCAATATAGCTTCCCTTAATGGCAACAACTCAATTATATCAATTCTAGGGTATAATCATGGAATAGGCATGGATACATGTAATTTCACTCTAATAACATGTAATTATACTAATTCTATCATAAACAATCATAATCCATTGAATTGAATCCATAATTAACATAATCCTCAACATTGGAAGAAACTATAGCTAAATTGGGGAATTCTTCTTAAAATTGCGGAAATTATACGGAATTCCATGGATGGAATATGTCCATGGATGAAGAGCTATCATACCTTGATCACAAAGCCCTCACAAGCTTGAAAATTGGAGACTTGATCTTGACCTAGCCTCCTCTTCTTCCTTCTTTTTCCAACTTCTAGAGAGAGAATATTTTAGAGAAGTTTGGGTTTTCTTTCCGGATTTAAGAGAATGAACTAAATGTATGGGTCTTATTTGGGGCTAAAAATACTTATATAGGTGATCTAGGTTTAGTCAAAATGACACCACTTAAATCTAATTAAATCTGAAAAAGACCCTTAAGCCCTCAAATTAACCGTACCACAAGCCCCACCCACGAGACCACTCCGACGGACCGTGGATGGACCTATCGTCCGTCCTGGTGAACGTGGGTTTGTGGTCTGGGGGTTGGTTTTCTGGACCTTGGCCCACGGACCCCTAGCCATGAACCGTGGACCCATCCACGGGGTGTGGGTCCTGGTGTAGGTCACTGGCTAAGGCAGTTTTCCATGGCACTCATCCACGAGGTCCACCTATGGGGAGTGAGTCTAACCACGGTGTGTGGTTGGCCCTCGTGGGTGACACCTAGAAATGCTGAAATTTGCAAAGCCTCCCTCTTTTGGGTATGGGGTGTTACACTATCTCCCCCTATGGATCATTCGTCCTCGAATGAGATTCTAAGCACGTTTCTAAACGAAAAGACTCAAGACTAGGAGCCGATCATGCATGCAACTCATCTAAATGCACACAACTAAGGAGGAACTTCATCTCCAAGCTAAACATACTCAATGAACCATAAGGGAGTAGGAGCTACATATAACAACCCAATATGCATGAAATTTTTCAATTTTTTCATATTCAAGGATGAACTACCTTCTCCAACTTAAATCATGCTCAACACAATCTCATCGAGCTCATATGCAATGCAATCTCAAAAAAGCATATCTCAAACATGTTCAACAACTCATCTCATGAAGTCTATAGGCAACTTATACATCAATCCACTACAACATGGGGAACACAATTCACATAAGTCATTTCTTCTAAGACTCAAGCTACTTCATGGACATGCTCATAAACAAATCATGGAAACACATAAAACACACATGACTTCTAAAGATAAAGCAAATCAAGAAGAAATTCATTACCTCAAGTTAGAGTAGAAGGGAAAAGATGAGGATATCCAAACTTCATATCGGCCTCGGCCTACCACGTAGCACCTTCAACTAAGTGGTTTCTCCAGAAGACCTTCACATAAGAAACTTCCTTTTTCCTCAATCTCTTAAATTGCCGGTCAAAAATCTCAATCGGAACTTCTTCATCAGAAAGACTCTCATTAACTCCCAAGCCTTCAAGGGAAATTATGGACGTTTGATCTCCAACATACTTCTTAAGCATAGATACATGGAAAACAGGATGCATAGTTGACAACTTATTGTTACACCCCGTAGCTTAGTAGACCATCTAGGTTTTAAATTGTGGGCTAGAGTCAAGACTTGAGGGCATGAACCAAGGCAAGAGCCAAGGCTGCCCCATGCTTGCCATGGCACTGCCCATGACCATGAGAGGCTAGACGGCTCGTGGTGGCCTCTGATTAATGACGTTTCAAAGACACTTCATCCAATTCGAAGCATCACCAGTCGTTAATCAGTATATAACCCAACCAAATGAGTTGGGGTCGAATCCCACAGGGAGCGGCACGTGTTTAAGATTCAATAGGGAAGTGTGAATATGCTCAATCAGTCATAGGAATAAAAATTGACGAATAAAAACATTAGTCAAATCAGGGGGTGACACGAATGTCAAATGGGGATTATCAGCTACAAACAGCAGGAAACAATACGAAATAACTATAATGAGATGGGTTCTTGGGATGTTATTCGATTATAGGCTAATATAGACAAATGGGTAATTGCAACCATTAGAAAATAGCCAGATATTAGTAAGTAAGCTAGGTTATAGAGGAGATAAACTTTCTCTCGAACAGCTTACCCCGATTCAAGTTGATTTCTCTCGAACATCAACAAGAATGCAAACTAAGAACAGCCCACACCTTAGTCCACTCACTCTCTCGAGCTGAATGTATGGAAAAGGGTTTAGGATTCACTCTCTCGAGCTGAACCCAGGTCAACCCAATATCCACAGACCATCAATCAAACACCTTAGTTCTAAAACCTCTCTCTAGAGAAAGCCAAGAACACAAAGTTAGAATCACATTTGCAACTACAATTCTTAAATCAACCCACAATAAATTATTGAACTCACTTTTAAATAGCATTTAAACTAACAATTAGCAATACCCATAAGCTAAATCAGTCTATAATAACATAATCACACCCCAAGAATTGGAGTTTTAGCTAGACATTATAAAAAGATAATAATCGTTACCAAATTCAGTTTCCATCAATTGGGTAAGATTGATTTCGTCTTTACAATGTTCCAATTCGAAAAATCTCAAAGAACCACTTCCAATTTCTCAAAAGTGAAACACTTCGATTCTTCAAAGCTAAAGAAAAACTAGAGAAAACTTATGTCACAGTTCAAAACTTAATAATAGACTAAGATATTATTATATCCGATATTAAACTTAATGTTCAAAAATGTATTTATAGTCGCCAAAAATGTGCTATGAAAAGTCACTCGACGAAGTAAGTCGGGCTTGCCGAACCACTCGGAGATCCACTCTTTGGTCACTTCAATCGCCTTTCTTCCTTGGCCTTCAGCATCCTCAAGGTCTATAACTTTGGGAGATCCAACACTGCATCGCGGAACCACTCGGTGACCCGTCGACTGCTCCTTCCTCTCGCCAACTTGGTTCTTTCCTTCAAGGCCTGGCACACTGGAACTTTAGGCGGTCAAGTAGCCATTCGGCGACTCACCAAGTGGACTTGGCGATCACCAGGCTTGCTTTTCTTAATTCTTTCAGCTTACTTTGTTCCTTTTTGCAAATTACTGTCCTTGCTTTGTTTCTCAATCCATATACCGGAAATCAAGGGTTTTACATCAGTTATTGGCACAAAATAAGCATTTGAGGACACTAAACCCATATAAATAAAGCCCTAAATGAGTCTAAATCTCTGACTCATCAACACATCCAACTTAAACTTTTTCTTGTCCGCAAGTAAAACTCAAGTTCAGCAGTTCAAAAAGGATGTCTCAAACAGTGCTACAAAAGACACAATCATGGATGCACACTACAAGACTCAACTTACTCAGGCAAAGATCATTTGTGCACTCAAAGATTCAAGTTGTGACTCACCATTATCAAAGACTCTCTAGTTCACAATACTTGCTTCAAATGCAAGTTCAAGCTCAACAAAGGTACTCATATGCCTGATATACCATGAGTTTACGGTATTTCTAATACATTTCACTTACAAGTTGTGTGTGTCTAAGGCCTTTTTGTAATGGTTTTTATGTGTTTTTATTATATTTTGCAGGAAAGATGTTCAGGCGCGGAATTAAAGAGACAACTGAAAGAAATGCAGAAAAGGGCATCTACGGAGGTGATCTACGGACAGTAGGTCCATTGACGCTCCATAGATGGTGGTCGTAGATTAGAAGGCAAGGCATGGAAGGCAAATTAGGGAAATCTGACCAAGTGTGGAACCACGGTGACCATTGACGGTCCGTAGATTGATCTATGGACCGTACTGTTGATCCTTAGATTGATACTGCGAGGGTTCCAGTACCTGATTTTTGAAGAGTCTAAGTATGGAGCTACGGAGAGGGACTGACGGACCGTAGATCTATCTACGGTCCGTACTGCAAGTCCGTCGTTTGCTTCAAAGAAACTGATTTTCGGAAGCTGAAATATTTTCTAAGTCTTGGCTGACGGAAGGGACTCACGGACCGTAGATCAATTGAATGTCAGTGAGTCAGTTTCGTGGAATGAAGACGCATGCCTGTAACAAACTTTCCTTATTTTGTTTCCCTTTTAATTTAGGACTTGCTTTCTCTAAATAGGGCATGAAAACCTCATTTTTGGAAGTTAGACATTATTATATTTTTCTAGTTCTTGACTTGGGAGATTAACTTGCAACTTTAGCAATTCTTAATTTCTTAAGTTCGTTTTGAAGATTTTGGTGTTGCAATTCAAGTTGAATTTCTGGGTTTATTATTCTTCTTACGTAAGTTCATAATTCTTTCATCTAAAACAATGAATTGTGCTCATATGATTATGGGTAACTAAACTCCACAACTAGGGTTGTGGAAACCATGAGCGATTAACAAAGTATGAATAGTAAATAAGCAATTCTTGAATAGTGTTTTGCATGCATTGATAATTCTTTCGTTTAGAAGTCTTTTTAACGAGTGCACACGTTAGAACTCACCTTGTTGCTACTTACCGGATCAAGGAGGTAAAGAATTATCAACATAAATTTAGTGTGATACTATCTAATAGGCTAGTGTCGATTTGTGCGAAGTAATAACTGAGCCAAACATCGATTATGATGTCTAATATGAGGTAAAGGTAAGGGTTAGTAAATTATACACACGTAGCTGGACCAAGGATTTAGAGATATCTAACTTATCACTTTGCATGTAGTACACTAGGAA